>JBAMYA010103368.1:0-20153 GCA_037176975.1 Arrhamphus sclerolepis | reverse complement strand
GGGGTTTGTGTGTGTGTGTGTGTGTGTGTGTGTGTGTGTGTGTGTGTGTGTGTGTGTGTGTGTGTGTGTGTGTGTGTTCTGATAGGGCTACAGAAGACCAAACTTCAAAGACCTGGCCACAGACCAGACCCGGTACCAGCGCTGGCTGCTGAAGAATGAAACTAAGGCCTTCTACATCCCAGTGTTTGCTGAGGACCTGAGGCAGGGCACCCAGTACCTCCTGCAGGTGGGAAACCAGTCGATTAGCTGCTCAGACTCTGCCAGGTCGTTATCAGAACCTCAGCAAACTCATCCTGGCAGCACCTGCGAGTCCGAGGAGCCAGAAATATTCTGCGCTTTTTGTTTTGTTTTGTTCAGCATGTGCTTTAAATGATAAGTTTTCACAAACGAGAAACGTTGAAACAGAAATTTCCTCACTGAACATATTGTGTTTGTTGAATTAAGGCTGAGCACCACCTCAAACTGTCTCAAATTATCTCGGTTCATGAAGTTCTCAGTCCTCGTGCAGGTTTGTCACATGCACGTCAAGAGTCGTCAGTGTTATTGTGAGAGCTGAAGCAGAAGGACGTTCACGCTGCAGTTTTCAGCTATTAGTTCACATAAGACTGTAAACTCTGTAGAAACATGACCCGAATCTGTCATGTCACTTGGAAAGTGGAATTGTGGGTAGACAGTACCCCCACCTTCCGGATATCACAGAAAGATTCTTCACAATTTTCGTCGGGCGATTTCACACCAAGTCTCTTGTTGCACCAAAATATGATGTAGCGAGTCAGCAGTCGGTGATCTGCGTATGTTTACACCTTCAGGCTGCTGGCTTGGGTCGCCTGAGGCCGAATACCCTGGTGCTGGGCTTCAAGAACGACTGGCGGGACGGAGACATGATGAACGTGGAGACCTACATCAGCTTGATCCAGTGAGTAGTGTAACCGCTGTTATCCGTCACCAGTAACTGCTGATGATGATCCGAGGAAACCCAGAACCTCAGAACACCTCCATCTTGATGTGTGATTGGTGTGCAGAAACGTGTAGGTCGTGTGGGCTGCTAAAGGCTGAATGAGCTGACAGGCAGACGTCTGTAGGTCAAAAGAAGCACAGAACGTGGCGTATTCAGACTGGTGGCCTCGCCATCGCAATTTTTAGTTTGTTTTGCATGAGCTGCAGTTTTTGAGCACGTTTTGGAATAATCTGGAGATGGTTCAAGGACTTCAGGACTCCCTGTTTTAACTTTGCTCAGACTTTGTGAAGCACTACAGTGTACATACAACAACTCCAAGTCAGTGTATGACTGTGTGTGTGTGTATATAGATATATAATGTGTGTATATATATGTATATAGTTCCCTTATCATCTTAGTTTAGTTTAATATACATGAAGTCTCGTATTTCAGTTCTGCAACTCATTTGTACCTTCTGATGTAGAAGAGAGTCACTCTTGTTTTGAGCAGTAAATCTGTGTTCCTGCTCTGCCATGGAGCAGTCATGTGAGACTCGAGCTCCTGGATTATGGTTTTAGAGCTGCAGGTCAGAAACGTTGGAGTCACAGTTAATGCGCTCAGTAATGTTTCCTTTCTCTCCATCGAGTGTGTAGCCGTGGAAACGCCAATTGCATCAATGTGTCTTCCTCGTTAATGCCCCATATGTTTGCAAGCTTCTGACGGCTCAAAACACTTTGTTCTGTCCACTGCTGACATAAACCTTTTATGTTTTGTTTTTTTTTCCTCCTTCTCAGTGATGCCTTTGATTTCCAGTATGGTGCTGTAATTCTGCGACTGAAGGAGGGACTGGATGTTTCCCACATCCAAGGACAAGGTATCAAGCACTCGCAGCCTCACAGGAACATTTATTAATACGAAGATTACTGCGACACAAAAAGGGCTGTCCAGGTATTTACTGACTGCAGCTCCTCCGGAACTGGTTCTATTAAAACCAGTTCCTTCTAAGGCCCTTGTCTGCATGTAACATGGGTATTCTTTTTGAAATGGCATGCTATGCTTTTAATATGCTTTTTAATATACTTTGACAAAATAGCTATGGAAACTGCTGCACAATATGCAGTGTGAAACCTGTCTACCTCTCATACTGTGTCCCATAATGCAATGGGCCTTTGTGGAAGTTGGTGGTCACAACAGTGGAAAAACTCTGTGCAGTGTCTTATTTCTGCTTTCCAATAGCACAAATTTATTACAGCCATCAAACATTGATTTATTTTTATTTTTCTTGGCTTTGTCCAAAGCACACAGGGATTTCTCCTGATTCTCTGAATGATATTATAAACTTTTAAGTGATGAAATATTTACAGCCTTTGCAATTATGCTCAGAAAAACATAAATCTGTCATTGTTTCCCAGAAGTCTTTTTTCCTGTCAGATGCTCTCTTTAATACGCCGTCACGTCACTGACCAGTTACCGATGAACCTAATTAGTGGCGCGGTGTTCCTCCAGGTGTCTCTTTTTAGTACCAATTACTTTTGTTCACTCTTTGAGTCATGTTGCTGTCATCAACTTCTAATGACTTTTAAACTTGTGACGTTAGAACCATCCACCCCCCCAGCTTTACTGAACTGTTTATTTATTTTTTCATGCTCTCTTCTCCCCTAATTTTCCCCTCCATCTACCCCCTCCGTTTCTACTTCCTGCTAGATGACCTGCTGTCCTCCCAGGAGAAGTCCTCGGGAGTGAAGGACGTGATCGTGTCCATCGACACCAGCAAAGACTCTGATGGCGACTCATCCAAACCATCCTCCAAAACCACCAGCCTCCAGAACAGTCCAGCAGTGCAGAAAGGTCAGTGGTGCTGATTTACTCTGACCAACCAGTTGAAGCCAACAGGTAGGATGTCACTGACACCCACCTGTGTGTGTGTGTGTGTGTGTGTGTGTGTGTGTGTGTGTGTGTGTGTGTGAGTGTGGGTGTGTGTGGGTGTGTGTGTGTGTGTGAGTGTGGGTGTGTGAGAGAGAGAGAGAGTACTGAGAGGAAGGTTTCTCACTCAACGAATCAGTTTAACACCATTATGAGAAGTCTTAAGCCCTGCTAATCCATCAATGGCCTCTTTTATTCTCCCCCGCATACACAAACAGGAAGTCGGCCCAGAGACCCTCGAACTCAGTCGTCCCACTGGGCCCAGTTTGTTAAAGTGCAGATGTTTTTGTCTGACACAGTTACTGTCATCAGTGTACTGTACAAGTGCTGCACACAAGCAACCGCTTCCACACGGTGGGAAAGATGCAGCCAGGACCTGCATCCATGGAGGCTGCTGCCAGAGCTGCTGTGCAGCGTTTAAACTGGTCTCCATGACGCTCATGACCACGTTTTTATCCATGTATAATCACAAATCAACAACAGTTATTCTGTATTCCTAAATAGAACTATTTTATCGTAAAACCTCTAATTAAAAGAAATATGATGTTCGATTACATGTCTTTCTCCAACCTGGAGTAAACTCTGGGTTTAACTGGTTTCTGCATTAATCTGCCATAAAATTTGACCTGATTTTTCAGGACAATCAATCTCATGAATAAAATGTTAGAATAAGAGAATTATTATCTGGTCACATCTTTGGCAGCCGCACCTTCAGGCGAGTGCTTTCTGGAGCTGTGGCTCAGATCAGAGACGGGAGCGATGCTTCAGCTCCTCAGGACATTTCACAGCATCTCTCAGGTTCACGTCTGAGCCACTCCAGAGCTTTGTTTCCAACGTGTTCAAATAATTAAATCAAAATAAACTAAATTAATCAAAAGTCAATTCAAATATACAAATGTCGGGGTGGATCCGTATAATTGTTCGTAAGATAAACATCCGGTCTTCTGTGAAGTATCTGAACTGCTAAATACATTTTACAGCATGTTCTAATTTTAATTGAACCATTAAATGTGGAAAATAACGGCATAATAGGATTTGTGTCTGGCCACGAGCAGGCAGCTCTCACTCACGGCTTCGTCTCAATCTGGCCGTTAAAAGAAAAAGACGCTGCGCTGAAACCTCAGCTGGAGGTTCTGCTTACATCAGCACCGCTTCAGTACAGTCAAATACTGCCCCTGATATTCCTTCTAATCTTCTGCCAAAACTCCTGAAAGCATAAAAAGGTTTCCAGCTCTCGTACAAATGTCTGAAGGTTGCAGTCACATTTTTAATTGCAAATTTTAAAGACGTCCCTTCAGCACAGGTGAATAATCATAAACGGACAGGATCACCAAGCAGTGAAGCTGGACGCCTCAGTTTGGGTAGTCTTCTTCAAGCTGAAGTTCCTCCCACCTCTGAGATATCACTTCCAGCACCCCCACCCCCATCATTTCCATCCAGGCCCAGCCCGGAGTGTTAAATCTGACTCATGGGAATGCATCCCTCTCACATGTCCATGATGGCTGCCTAACGAAGGCCAGTTGAGTTTAACGAGGCCGTCCTGGCTCAGAGTCGCTGATTTATTGGCTTTTATTGTTCAGGTGAGGCAGAGGAACCTTCCAGAAGCCAGAGGAGCAGTCCAGAATGTGTTGTACATCATGACGAGCTCGTCCTCCTCCTGATGCGTCAGTTCAGCTTTTCACTTAACATGTGGTGACTTTTTTCTCTGTCCTTTTGTTGCATTTTTGTCTCCAGATGACGATGACGACAGCAAAGCTACAACTCAGCCCCTGTTGAAAAAAGGCAGGAGATCATCTTCATTTCCTCACAACATTCCTTATCTCTCATTGTTTTCCTCTTCACATGCGTGCTCCTGTCCTCCTCTCGCCTTCTGTCGCCTGGTTTCTTTGGGATATATTCTGGCGTGTTTCTGGCTTCTTTGGGAATAACTCGTCTTTGCTCTCCTGTTAACGGTCTTCTACCTCAGCTCAGTGTGAAGTTCTGCTGTGTGTGGTCGTGCCTTTGACTCGGTCCGACTCTGCAGTCGTTACTTTGTGTTTCACTTCCTCAGAAGTGTCCTGAATGTTTGCTCGGCTGCTGCTTCTCTCTCTGGAGGTGACGGTTCTCTGTTGCTTTCTCTTCCAGGATGAAACTGCTCTCCTTTTGTCACGTTTACACTTTCTCTCCATGTCTTTGCTCTGCACTTTGAACAGTGTTTGCCCTGCGACTAAAACTTTCACTATTCATTCGTACGTGTTTGAGGCAGGTCACTGACATAGTAGCCTGGCCAGCCATGCTCATGACCATATTCCATTGGTACAGAATATACCAAACCAGTCACAATATATCAAGGAACGTCCAAGAACCATTATTCAAATCCCCAATACGACTGCAGTTACATGCTTCTCTTCTCTGATTGGTTGCATGACTGTCCAGTGGTGTCCAGAGACAGTTTCTACTGCATTTGTTGTGTCAAATCCATAGGACTTACTCTACGTATCAAAGATTAAAAGAATTAAGAAGGCTGGCCAGGCTCATTGTTCAGTTTTATATCTGTCCATGTGGGTAGATAAATTAAATTTACATTTTCAACATGTCCAGTGTAGTAAATACAGCTGTTCAGTAAGCATGAAAGGGTTAAAAAGGATCCTGAATCCCACTGGTTCTGCTGAGAAAAGATGAAGACCAGAACTCATTATTGTACAGAATGACAACAGACAAGATGCACTGATTTCTAGGTTGATTCTGATTTTTGATTTTTCTTAGAGGTCTCATATACCAACACCAGTTTTTAGTACTACTTTATGACCAGCAGCTTAATGCTGAGAAGGTCCTCCTTGTGGTTGCAGAAGGGCTCTGGCCGGACATGTTTTTTGAGCTGATCATGACAACATAGGGACATGTCCCTAACCCTGGATCAGCTATGAAAGAGAGCAGTAGCAACAGGTTTTGTACTCCGTTAGCTTTGTTTTTAGCCTCCTGGCATTTGTTGGCTTCATAACACTGAGCATGCTCAGTAGTTAAATGCCGAGAATGCTCAATGCTGTGGCAGATTATCGTCTCAAATGATTTGGTTGAATTTCTTTTATGGCTTATGCTTCTCGTTTTTGAATTTTGAAACACTTTGCCTTAGCAGTGTTTTTTTTTTTCTTTTTTCTTTTTTCAAAAGAAATTTATGTTAGCGTTTTCCAGCTGTTGTCCGTCTCAGCAGGCCATGTTTGTGACAGATAAACTGCAGTCAGGCTGAACAACTGTGTTCATCACGCTTTGTCAGAAAGACTCAACGAGTGCAGTTTAAAAGCAAAAGCATCTGCAGGGGAAACACTGTTCATAAGCTGGTTTTATTAGAACTGTGTGTGCTCACCATCACACCTTCTTCACACCTTCTTCCTTTCACTGTCATTCAGACACTCAGTCCTCTGATTCTCTGAACAGAGCCAAACGTGGTGGGTTTGTCCAAAACTACCAACAGTTTGTCCTGTGGAGATGTTCGCAGTCTGTCTGGACCTAAGCAAGCCACAAAACACTGCAGCAACAGTTTTTTCTTCTTTCTAAAAGAGCAACCCTCTCATGCTGGTTTTACTTATGCTTTGTGTGTGTGTGTGTGTGTGTGTGTTTGTGTGTATGACAACTGCTTTCCAGACAAAAAGAGTCCGACGGTTCCGCTGAACGTGTCCGACCAGATGCTGCTGGAGGCCAGTCAGCAGTTCCAGATGAAGCAGGGGAAGGGGACGGTGGACGTCTGGTGGCTGTTTGATGATGGAGGTGAGGTCCAGGTTCACAGCAGTCACCTCAAAACAACACGTGATCAGAAAACCTGAAATTTGATTCTGGTGCATCAAGAGTACAAATATGAATGTAGATGCACAAATATGGAAGTAGAACCAGATGGAGTTTTCCTCCCTGAGGATTACATCTGTGGTGCTGTTGGTGCCATCCGTCTTTGATCTCCAAGTCTCACTGGAATGGTGGGATCTTATTCTGCACTTTCAAATCCAAAACCGGGTTGTGTTTGGCGTGCTGCCTCAAGTGAAAGAGTTTGGAGTGTTGTTCAGGAGTAGGGGACGATTTAGAGGTGGATGTTCACAACGTGGAGTCTGCAGCAATGTTGAAGAGAGCCAAACTGTCGGTTTACAGGTTGATACTGTTCCTGCTCTCACATCGTAAAATGACTTTCTTCTGCAGGGTAGATGCACTCACCCCGGGTTCACACTGGACAATTTTGGACGTCCCGGAAAAAAAGATGGTCAATGATCGTAAAAATGTTCCATCATAGCTCAGAAACGATGGTGAGATGGGAGCAAAGATGGCTGCCACAGGTATCAGCAGTGTCAGAAATTTGGAGGACTCGTCTCAGAGTTTGATGGCCTTTCTCCGCATCTACGATCTCTGTCAGCTAACTAGCCAATAGGAACGCATCATGAAGTCACGTAAACATCAGCGCGTCTACACAGCACAGTAGCCTAGCAACAACAGCGCCAGACACAATGGAGAACTGTTGTATCTGGCACCAGAAAAATCTGTAACTTAATTTATTTGCTTTTCAAAGCACATGAACACCACTACAACAACGCTAACTTTAGAGTCATTGATGTATTGGCACGTTAGCGGCAACCTGCTAATGAGACTGTGTTTACACTCATTCACTTCTTTTGTAGCTACAATTCAGCTTATGTTCCGTCACAGTGGAACATGCTGTATTCATACCTTGTGATGTGTCTTGAATTAATCTTATAAGACTAAAAATCGTACAAATCCTAAGTTATCCCGACTGGCAGGGAACTCTAGCAGACCAGGAAACTGAAGCGCTTCAGGTATCTGGTCATGAAGCCTCTCTAGGGAGGTGTTCCAGGTCTACTTTTGCAGACCAGGACATGCTGGAGAAGGTGGCTGGGGCAGGGAGGTCTGGACCTCTCTTCCTCTGCCCTCACCACTCAGGATAAGTACAAGTTCACAAATGAATGGATTGAAAATTACAAACTCTAATCAAGCGTTCTAAAGCTTTGCCTTTCAGACACCAGGAACATCTCATGTATAAACATCTGCAAAGACTATGATGAGCAATGAAATGACAGCTTCACCAGAGTCGATCTGGGATCTCTGCCTGCCCAGCTGCCTCTGCAGACGTGCACGAGGCCGGAGGCACATCACATGTATTTATTAGCATGCTGTGAGTGGTGACATTTGAGATGTGGCTCATCACCGTCATATCAGTGACAGCAGATGCTGACACTGTAGACGTCCAAACCTCCCTGTGAGTTAAGGTTCAGATGATTTCATGAAGCTGCCTCTTGCATTTTGCACGCTTAAATTCCTTTTAACTCTACGTGATGGGCCCGTACTTTCAGGTTCAGACTGAGACAAAAGGTTCAGTCACTGATTGTTGGTAAAGCGCCAACTAAAGAAGTTAGTCATTTTGCAAGTAAGAGATTCTTGTTTTGCATTTATGATAAATGTAAGCATGCTTCTGGGTGATTGTTGCGTGAAACGAATTCAGAGGTTACTCCCACCCCCCAACAAACAAAAAAACCCAAAACAAATAAAGTTTCTCAAATGGCCACTAGGTGGCAGAACAGAATTTTTAAAATACTCAAGTCTGATATAGTAAAAAAAAAAAAAAAAAAAAGTGCCTTTACAGTCTTTCTAAAGAATAATTTCTTATTGATTGCATAAAGGCATAATGCCAGTGTGATGACTTTATGTCTTTATACTCTCACACCTTTGGTTCCACAAACCATCACATGACTTATGACATCATAATGTTTGTCCTCAGATCAGCTGGTGACGTCTAAAAACCTGAAGTTTGGACCTGAGACACAGCAGATGTGATCTGTTGCAGATGTGAGATCCACAGCTGTCTGTTATCCTCCCCCCAGGTTTGACCCTGCTGATCCCCTACCTGCTGACCAACAAGAAGAGGTGGAAGGACTGCAAGATCCGTGTTTTCATTGGAGGAAAGATCAACAGGATCGATCATGACCGTCGAGCGTACGTACCACACATCCTCTCTCTGAAGTATCGCGTTAAACCTCAAACGTGTACAAAGAGTACTGATCTTAGACTCACCGTAACATTTTAACAGAAAAAATAGGGCTAGGGAGGTCGGAAACAGTAAATGACGGTACAGTTTTTGTCGCTTTGGAGAAATTTCAGTTTTATTTTGCCTGTGCGATTCTACCTTCAACTCTTGAGCTCGAAGTTTTATTTGAAATCTGGTGCTTGTTGTGGACAAAGGTCCACACGTGGGGGGTTTCTCTGCTCAGGAGAATCAGATCGTGCACACTGGTGGTCCTGAGAATGTGTACGTTGTAAGTGAGCAGGTTTTTGTAGTTACCAGGCTGACATTGGCCGGATGGCGGTTTGAAACGTGAAGATTACAGGTTTTGGTCAGTAATTGGAATCAAAAACTGGTTCTTGTTGAGAACCAGTTCCCAGTGTTTCAATTCCTTGGAATCATTTTCCAAATTGGCAAACGTTTCCCTTATCGATTCCAGTGGTTACGAATGACTTCACTATGCACGTTACGTAAGCTACGCAACAGGGCTGCACGATATACCGAAAATTTACCAATACTGCGACATTAAAGCGTGCAATATCAATATCGCTTAAGGGAGCATAGACTAAAATAACAGTTATTTCTGGGTACCACGCAGTAGGCTCTTTATGTCAATCATATAATTGGCCAATCAGATGGAGCCTATACTGCCTCAGATGCCCTCCCCCGGCAGCTGCAAAGACGGCAATGAGAGCCAGGTGAGAGAGCGTCGTCAGAGCTAGCGTGAAGAAACGGATTTAGCGAACCGACGAGAAGAAATGAGCGTTGAGAATATGGAGGATGAAGAAATTGTTGCTAAAAAAGAACAGTACGTCTGCTATCTGGGAATATTTTGGTTACAAGTTGGATGACGCGCTACAGACGCAGGTAATCTGCAAGTCATGCCGAAGATTTGTGGCTGCCACCCGAGGAAACACGAGCAATCTCCACGGTCGTCTACAGCACCACCACAGAGAGCAGTACGAGAGCTTTAAAAAACTCCCCTTAGTAATGGGTGCAAAAGATTTTTATTAGGGGTGACATGAAGATGCTTTGCTCAACGGCTGTCATTTTGCCAGTAAAGCAGTTTATTTTTCTTCCTTGTTAAGTAATGTAGCATTTCACATGAGGATGTACACATTTATGTCTGTGCATGTAAAATTTATTTTGCCCAATACTGCAGTACACTCATACCCACTTGGTAACTGGAGAAATGTGAGACTGCTGCACTGACAAAAAGTTTAAGGTGAATTAAAATATTATGTTTATATTGTTTTGTTTTTCTAAGCAACATTGTGTTCTGGTCAGTTGTTGCCATGCAACTAAGTTTTTTTTTTTTTCTTTTTTTGCTTTTTCAGTTAAGTATGCCAGTGAAATCTAGATAATGCATTTTTGATTTTTATTTTGTGTGTGTACATACAGTATCTATCTATATATATAACTGCAGATAGTCGTATCGCACACCATCACCGCAGTATTTCGCAATGATATGGCATATCGCATGTTTTCTTGATATCGCGCAGCCCTACTACGCTACATGTGTGGCGAGTCCAATGCAGTCAGTAGTGGTACAAACAGTGGTACAAACGCTTCAAAGTCTGGTTCCACTTCACTAAAAACATAAAAACAGGGCAACGTACAGTACTTGCAAAGTGGGTGATTCATCAAAGGGAGGAAATTCTACCAACATGCAGAAACATTTGCACACACAGCATGCAGTAATGTTTTCGATCCGCTCTGGACTAATGTTCGTGATTTATTGGAACTGACTTGATTGCTTTTGTCACCGGCTGACGTAGTTTTATTTTTGAGTGCTCAGCTCATATTTCCTTTTAAAAAAGGGGAATTTTAATTTCTATTAGAAAAATGTTCAATTTGCCACAGAATAATTTGTATTATTTTTTTAATAGAATGAATATTCTTCTGTAGAAATTATTATTATTATTAATTTTATATTGGTGATGCTAATCAACCAGTTTATTGTCCTTTTTTTCTTAATGAGAATCGAAAAGGAAATCGATAAAGAACCCAATCGTTAAGTAGAATCAAAAAATGGAATTGGAATCGTAAAAATCTAATCAATTCCCATCCCTAGTCAGTAAAGAGAACTCGTGCACAATGAAAGCATCCTGAGAACTTCCTGTCTGCTCTGTGGTTGTATTCCTCCTGGAGGATCTCTGCATTAGAACCATTAGTGCTCGACCAGAAAGTCATTTTCCCATCAACAATCGTGACCATCTGTTCATAGAGCAGCAGCCACAGACGTTATTCATTGATGCTGTAATTGGAAGGAAGTGATGGTGGTTTGAAATGTTGTTCAGTCTCAGGCTGGTTTACCTCCCTAAACCAGAAAAGGTTAGAGAGTATAGATGATTTATTTTTTCCTTTAAAAAAAAAAAGGTAGCATATGTTTCTGTAAAATCTCATCCTTTTGCATATTACAGTTTTCAGTGCGGGATGTGAATGCAGCTACATAAACAAACGTTTTCCCTCAGTAATCCCTTTTCTGGGAACGGAGGTTCAGTGTCGTCTGAGGATTCCAGCTGAGGCTTGTACTCATGTTGCTTATGCAGAAAGGTTCCTCCAGATTGGTTGTTTGGTTTAAAGAGCTTCTTCACTGCAGAAGGAAAAACACACAGATCTCCTCCAGTCTTTCTTTGGGGAACATAGTTGGTAAAAATCTCAGCGGCTTCCTCACACAGAGGAAGTGTAAATGCTTTTGCCATCAAAAATGCAGCCAGAATGTTTATATGCGAGGTTCAAAATTTGCATAAAGATGTGCACATTGTCCTGTCAAGGTTTTTTTTTTTTTTTTTTTTTGTTAAATAGATCCCAATCTTGGAATCAACAATCATGGAAATTGACTTATGCAACTTTCAGTCTCTGTTTTGTGCAAACGCAGCGTTTATAAATGAGCTCGCTAGTTTGTCCCCAGCTGAGGATGTTGGAGAATTTGGAAAATAAAAATGTGTGAAGAATGTCACAAAATAGCATCTGGAACTGTTAATTACTTGGTACTTTTTAATGCCAGAACACCTTTTAATCGTTATGAGAAGGAATGTGAACATTTCAAAGCTTTACTGTTTTACTTTTCTTCGTGTATGTTGCTGAAACAACAAACAAAATGATCTTGAAGGAAAAACATGAAATGCTTTGACCAAAAGTAAATTTTTCCTAACATTCTGTGTCTCAGTGAACCAACACATTTATTTCTCTGCTGCTCTGTCATCTCGCTCATGTACAAACACACAGCTGCACCTCTTCACCTTTTGTTGTCTGGGATGAGCTCGCTGCAGAGCCTTTTATCTGCACACTTTCAGCAGACGTCCACCTGTGCACCTGTCTGACTCTAAAACATGAAACATTATGTTACATATCATTAAAGATTGATTGATTGCTCTCACCATGTAACACGTTCATGATAAACCTGGCTCTGTCAACCCCCTCATGAACGCCGGTTTACCTTGACGGCATCAATACGTTCCTCCTTTAGGCTCTCAGCAGAGTTCTTTTGTAAAGATAAAACATTTAACTTCAACCACATTAAGTTCATAACTCTCACATGTTCTATTTTTTTATCAGCCAGCCTCCAGTATACCTTCTGTTTGGTTCCAGGAACATAAAACCCAGATCCACACACATGAAGGCTAAAGCTGTCAAAGCTTCTGTCTCTTTGAAAGCAAAGCTGAAGGAAATGAGTCCACTGAAGTCCCAGTAAACCCATCAGCACCTGTTCCCCCTCCCAGCCCCACGTTCAGTTATTTTAAGCTCTTTCAGGATGAGTCAGTGCTCTTATCTGTAAACAGCTTCTTGAACCTCCTCGCAGCTGGTTTCCAGGACTCATCCCACATTTTCTTTTTCCCGTTTCTGTGCAGGATGGCGACTCTGCTGAGCAAGTTCAGGATAGACTTCTCTGACATCACCGTACTGGGAGACATCAACACCAAGCCCAAGAAGGAGCAGTAAGTTATCTGTGATGGAAGCAACTGTGGTGTAGGTCAGGTTTCCTTGACTGTATTCTCTGGAAGCAAGAGAGGAGGTCATTCCTGAGGAACGAGGTCCGTACAGTTCTGGGAACAGAGAGGCCTACAGCACTTCACGGTTCTAAACCTCCGTCCACACTGGTGCAGTTTCCTTTTAAAACAAAACTGACCCACATGGAAAATTTAAACTGTGTTGTGACTACATAACACCGCTGTAAACACACATCACACAGCTATCCATGCTCACTGGGCACCAGTTAAACAGGCTGGAATGTATGTTATTCTTCCTGGATGCTTAACAGCTGATACCAAACACCAAGACCGTTTCACAGTTCCAGTTACTCAGTCTGGACTTGTGTACTTCGTAGTTCGTTCTCTGCAGTCATACTTGCCCAGTATGAACCTCTGGGGACGGGAGGACGGGGTTTGGGCTTTCTGCAGCCAGACCAGCTGTGTGCTTGATCAGCTGTGTTATAAATAAAGTTTGGTTGAGGTGAAAAGTAAAAAGGTCCAGCGTCGTTAAATGAATTTTTGAATGTGATGTATCGTCATCAATCAACCACAAATATGAAGTGAGAGGAACTATATTCTCGCCTGAAAACAACTGGGATATTCTTGGCATTTATAACACAAACGTATCATGGCTGACATCCTCCAAAACGTATGAGACACCTGAGATGTAACATCCACTTGAACTTTAGAGGCGCCAATGTGGGTCAGAGCAACAGTTGACCATAAGTGATCTTTATTTACTACCGCTAGCAGTGTGTGGTGTTGCTTGTGTTAAACTAAGTTGCTAAACGTTGCAAAAGATGTACGAAAAATTCTGTTGGTGTATCGATAAATGGAGACTAACAAACTCCTATCCTAACGTAGCATCTCCCATGATGCTGGTGGTGTTCTATCTGACTGACCACAAAAAAAAAGAAAGAATAACTTCTTAGTTTTGGATTTGAGTTTGTACATGTAGCTGTCGTGGTCAAAACAGTTCATGTTTTCTTCTGGGTAACTACGTAACCCTCCATGATTTACTGGAGCTGTATCATACGTCTTTTAGCAGAAGATAATGTTCAGATGAGCTTCAATAACTGTGAACAACATGGAGGCAGAGCGGCCGGCGCTGCTGACTCAGTTGACCCTGTTATCAGCTGTTATGCTCCCAGTGTCTCCATTTAATTAAACTGGAAGTGCATCTGCAGGAGGAACAACATTATAAAGAGAAATCTGCAACTTATTCGTGGTGGTGTAGCATGGAAGGAGATGTTTTCTGGAACACTAAAAACATGCTAAAAACACTGCTCCAGAGTGAATGTTAATTAAAGCTGAGCTTAATCACATTTAGGGTGCACAAACATCTTCAAACAGTGCAGGAACTTTATTGAGCTCATGTTTCTGAGACGGTATTTGCCTGATCCCACCTGAAACTTGGAGCTCATAAAGAGAAACAAACATTCTGGGGTCCTTTCAGAAAGATGACTTGAAGTTCTGGGTGCTGTGAAGTACTGCTGCCCTCTGGTGGTGGGCAGCAGTCCTCTGACTCTGAACAGAACTTTGACCCTGTCGGTCCAGACACGCTGCTTCTGCTGACTGTTCAGCCATCAGCTGTGATCCTCTGAGTGCAGTTTCAGTGTCAGCTGCATCTGTAACCAGTCACCAGTCCTCTCGTTCCTCTCTGACGTCCGTGGAAGGTCATTTTTCTTCAGCCGTCTCTTTATTCATCATGACTGTAAAAACGAGCTGCAGTTCTGCAGGCTGTCTGATGTCGGTGCACGTTGGGATTAACCATCTCACTGTTGCTGCGCAGGGTGGCAGCCTTCGAGGAGATGATTGAGCCGTATCGGCTGAAGGAGGACAGCATGGACCTGGATGCAGCGGAGCGGCTAAAGAACAGCGAGCCCTGGAGGATCACGGACAACGAGCTGGAGCTGTACAGGGCAAAGGTGCGTGCATAACACGTACTCATGTTAACAAAAAAGTCCTAAACACAGTTTTCTAATGGTCGAAGGTCCATTTCAGCTGTTTTTGATCTTTAGAGCTGATTGAACTCTGTTTGTTCCTCAGACGCAGCGTCAGATCAGACTCAATGAGCTGCTGAAGGAGCATTCAAGCACCGCCAACCTCATCGTCATGTAAGTGTGTGTGAGGAAAACCAATAACAGAACCAGTTTAGCATATCTGTGGCTCTCTGATAGTATTTAGAAATAAAAAATAGCATAAATCATCATCTCAGCCAGTGTTTCCGTTCCGCATCAGCCTGCAGGTAAACGCTTCCCTCTGGTTGCTTCCACTTAATAACCTTATTAAAACAAGTCTCATGTTGACATCTGATGTTTTAAAATCTCCTGTTCAACTCAATAAAACTTGCTGGACCGAGCAGCCTGTTTGTGAACAGTTTACGTGTGTCAAACTGGAGTCTGGTCCAAAAGACGAGAAAATTTAGTGCGACTGCTGATTTGATTCAAACTGAGGAGGAGAGCAGGCAGGAAACCGTAGAGCAGCTGGTTGAGATCAGAAAGTCTCGATTTAGCAAATGTTTACAAAACACTTTTTTTGTTTTATTTTTTTTAGTTCAGTGGGGAAAAAGCTGAAATTTCCCAACAAAATAAAATGATTTTAAGTTAAAAAGTCACAATTTTGTGACTTTTGCAATTGTGAGGTTAAAAGTTCTCAGTTGTTGAAGAGAAAAAAGTCTTGATCTTTCAGAAAAATTCCCAAAAAATTAACTTTCTTTATATTTAAAAAAAAAAAAAAGAAATTGTCAGTTTTATTATTATTTTTATGATTTTACAAGATTTTTTTTTCTTTTTCAAAAGTCTTTTATAATAAAGATCAGTTTTTGCAAAAATTGTGATTTTAACACAAAACTCACAACAAAAATGAACTAAATTAGTTTTGTTTTTCAAAATTGCAATTATACAAGAAAAGTCTCAATTTTCTAAGTTGTGAATTGCGATTTTATGACAAAAATTGTTCAGTTTTTTTCTTAATTTTATGGCAGAGTCCGCGTTGAGAAAGTAAATAACTGGTTACCGTGGTGATGATGAACTAGTTTGACACCGCGGCTTAGATGGAGCTCTGAAGTTGGTGGTGGTTTTGAAAATAGCTTTTGTAAATTCTGAAATGTCACATAAATGATCCGGTGGACCGTTGATGGTCTCTCTCCACTGCGGTCCTCAAAGGTTGTTCAGAATAATCTGAGGAAACTTCAAGAGTAATACCTTTGCTTGAATAAACATCTACAGCTCCGTAATACCATGGACCCAACTGGGTTTGCTGGAAAACACCCAGTAAACGTCCAGTAACTTTTAGAAACCAAATCTGAAACTTCCTGTCTTTGTCTCCACCTGCAGCATTCCATCATATATGCATCATTCACTCAACCCGAGAGACACAAAGCTGCAGCACCAGTTTCAAATAAGGCCCACCCTGTCCAGGACAGGGGTGGAGTCAAGTCTCTGGTTCCGCCCCCTAAAACCAGCCCCTTGTACACTTGCTTGTGTGAAAGCTCAAGTTCTCACATGTCCTCTGTCTTCTGTTGTGTCCTGTGTCCAGGAGCCTGCCATTGGCCCGTAAGGGCGCCGTGTCCAGCGCGCTCTACATGGCCTGGCTGGAGGTGCTGTCCAAAGACCTGCCCCCGATCCTGCTGGTGCGTGGCAACCACCAGAGCGTCCTCACCTTCTACTCTTAGGCTGTCACCGCTGGGAAGGAAAGCCACGTTTTTGAAGCCTCACATCCAGGTCTGCACCCGGACGCAGACCCACAAACACATCCCAGTTCAGTCCAAACTCACAGACGCACCACACACACTCCAGAGACGGTTTCTGCTCTTCATACGAATGAGAAGGAAGTGACAAAGATTGAGATGCGTGATGGAGGAATGTCAGGGTTCAGGTGGGAGCTGATGGGAATATTATAACCTGTTGGCTCCGCCTTTCTATTTATTCCACAATATTTTCTCTTGTAGCTCTAGTTTCTTCTAATTTTCTCTTTCAAATGGTCTTTTGTGTTGAATTGATTTCACTTAGGCGCAGGAGTAGGTGTGTACAGTGTCAGCTGTTATGGATTATCTTGATGTCACACTCTGGGTTATTTGGAACAGTCGTCATGTTTTTTGCAGCAATAATCCCCTGTTTTCTTTAACTCCTGGGAGAGAACCGTGCAGAAAGCTTTGCAACACCTTCTGAAGCCTTACGGATGTGCCTTCCAGTTGGATCTGATGAAATGATTCTAATCTCTGTCTAGATTGACAACATTAACTATTTATAACGGTGGATAATAATTAGTTTTAATGAGTTTTTAATGTGATTCCTTCTAATTTGGATGGCTTTAGTTTCACGAGTGGATTGCAAGAATTAAATGAAGTGTCCACTTGGCTGCTTGAACACTATTGTTTCTTTATATTTTACTCGAATCCATGTTTATTGCGGGCCATAGCTTTGTTTTTGTTTTGTTTTTTTCCACTTTGAGTCTTCCTTTTGTAAAGCTGAAGATTTACAGCAGATTTATTTACTTGATTTCTATTTTAGGCACAGCGCCTGGAAAGAAAAATAAAAGTGTATACAGTTTGAGATTTAGGATCTCGCTGCTCATCAGCAAAGATGTGAATCCAGAGTTTTCATCAGCCTGTTAGCGGAAAGATTTTCTCTCCCACGTAGCCGCTGATCGACTTTTCAGTTCTGGTGTCCACTTGTACAGTTCTCAGCCTCGAAGCGCATCACTACACGCAAACACGCACGTTAAAACATGCCTTAACGACAGGATTAAAGATTGTGACCATTTCCCTTTCTCTGAAGCCATACTGGCTGAGCAGTTAGTGGGTGAATGCAGAGACTGATCGTTATTTTGTCCCACGTGTCAAGCACACTTGTACTGTAAATGCGTCAGGAAAAGCTCCAGCTGCACGCTGCTGGTGGAGTGATCAATCAGCAGATCTGAACACAGCTGACTTTAGAGCTTTCTTTTATGGTTTTTTTTTGTGCTATCTCAGTATATAATGGACTGTTGGTCTCTGATTCCCACAAAAAAAAAAAAAACACGCTATCTGCACACTGGAAGACTCAGAATGTGTCAAGGCTGAGTTAAGATATACCTCTATGCATATGAGCTTTTGTTGCTTCTGTGTATTGTAATGAAAGTCCACAGCTCCCTGGCGGCGCAGCAGCTTGACCAAGGTTCTCGTTTGAGGACCTTAAAGCCCCTCTTTCCTCTTATTGTCATCGGCGTCGGCTCGTAGCCTTTGTGAGGTTACCATGGCTCCACAGAAAGCCATAAATAATCAATTTTACAGTGTGAAACTTGTTTAAAGTGGGTCACGTGTGTCCAATTGTTACCACGGAGAATGTTACTCTGACGTAAATAAAATAGTTTCTTGTACTTTAGAGCTGTAATGCAACTTTTATTTTTGGGGTGTTTTTTTGGAAGGTGTGTACAGAAAGAGTGCATGTAGCTGGATGCAGATTCACAGTAATTGCTTATACAATCATTAAAGGCGAATAAACACAGAATACTGAAGTCCTTCTGCGTATACGAGTCTATAGACAACACGAGCGAAACCCTTAAAAGTATGACCACAAGGATTTGAATCAGTTTGCAATTCTTTTGGTTGGCATAAATGTTCAGTTTGAGTGTATTACCCAGGCAACCGACAAATTTGTACAGATCAGATCAGGAAGAAAATGTTTAGATTGCAGTTCATCATAAAATTAGTGCACAGGTCAGTGTGGATGGAGTGCTGTTGGCATTTCAGAGGAGAAGCTCCGCGGCATTACGGCTGCAGATGAGAAACGACTAAAAACCAATTAGTTTCTTTTATTTATAGAATACTTCTTCCTCTGTTTCCTCAGCAACAGGTAGTTTCAGTCTCTGTCCCTCTTCTTCCATGTATGCAATTTCTTCAGAGGAATGTGACGCGATGCTTAGCTTAGTTGAATGTACTGTATCATAAAGAGCACTAGTGTAGATGCATTCTCATGTATGCTGTTTTCTACATGGACTGCAATAAGCGCAGCGTGCCAGCTCCGCCGTGTCGCTGGTGTCCCGACTGCATCACTCCTCCCTGCGTGGCTCACACAAAGCAGTGGCCATCCCTGTGACCTGGTTCAGCAGGTGGGCGTGATGCGGACGGAAAACGTGGATGTATATAAGCATTCAGTAAACAAACCTGAAATAATCCCATACTTGTCCTCACCTGTGTGTTAAATGTACCCTGAAAGTTGTTATGGTGTTTGAAAGTCCCGGGTACAAACTGTAAATCTGTAAGGATGAAGGTTGGTCACAGCACGCCTGCTGGGACGTCCTCCCACCTCACTGCTGCTGCTGCTGAGATGTCTGAAAACCTCCACATGTGTAGAAATAACTTATCAAAGCAAGATGCATTGAAGAGTGATGAAAGTGGTCCAAAATGCTTCCTGAGACCCATCAAATCATCTGAGGATCCTCAAAATAGCTCAAAATGTAAATATTACCATCATACGCTGTCATTTAGCCACAGAAAAAGACACTTTTCTTCAGATTGAAGTTCTGAGGGTGCGTTTTGGACAACTCGAGCAGCAGTGAGACTCCTCTGTATATTCTAACCAAATAAGATTCTCAGTTGGTCCTACTGTGAAGCCTTCACTCTTCCTTACAGTTACCGAGCAACAACATCACAAACAAAAACACGGGTTCTTCTATATTTGTATATTAAAGAAAAACATATATATGCCTATATACAGTAATACAGTATACACACACACTTATATGTATGTATCAGTCTGATCTGGAGCAAATATTTGTCTTTGATATGTCACGTTAAATGAAACAAAATACTTCCTGTTAACACTTTCCAACCAAATGGTGTCTGTATCGTTTTCCTCATTCAACTGCCTGATGACACTCCTGTGATCTGCTCAACCAATCAGAGGTCATCTGTAGACGTGGCGTTTGACAACTCCTCGTTATTGTATGCTGTGTTTTCTTTTGCCAAAGCCCCCTCCCTTCATCAGTTCCAGTCTCACGTGTCTAGCCAAAGTAATGGGTGATCATTTAAAGAAAGAAAAAGAGAAGAAAAAAAAATCACTGGTCCTGGTCCTTAAGTTCTGTGGGGATTGACCTCTTGTCAAAACCACGATCATAACCAACCTGTAAATAAACTTCATAGTCATGGGGAGTGGAATAGTTATGTCAACTTTCAGTACGGAGGCAGATATTTATTTTAGTTCAGGAATTTCTTTGCTTCCTTCTCCTTAATATTTTGGTTTTTGGTTGTAAGTTAATGTGCATGTTGATGTTTTTTTTCTGTCATTGTTCTTGCCAGATC
>JBAMYA010103357.1:0-20155 GCA_037176975.1 Arrhamphus sclerolepis | reverse complement strand
TAAATACTTACTTTATTTTTCAGTGGGAATACTATCGACTTTCTACACACACACACACACACACACACACACACACATACATACATACATACATACATATATACATACATACATGCATATACATTTACACACATATATATAAATATATATGAGACAGATAGACTTTTTCTGTTTTTCTTTTCGGTGTTGCTGTTTCTTCAATGCTTCAATGAATGATTTCAATTTGGAAAAAAAAAAGGGATCCAACGAAGTCCAAAGTTTAACCTCACTATGAAATTGGCCATTGTGTTATCTTTCAAAACCTTGGGATTGTCTTTAAAGCATTTTGTATATGCACCAGTAGAGCCCATTACTCATCTCTTGAAGAAGTTTAGTTCTGGGTCCTGTCACTTTGAAAGGGGTTAGCTTGGTAAAATGTCCTCAGTCATTTGCTGCGAAGAGAGAGGGAGGTGGGTGTGGTATTATGGCCTAAAAGGCCAATCTGGACAGACAATCCGGTAGTGGCATCTGCCTGCTTTGTCAGCGGAAGAGAATTTAATGGAAGGATTGAGCGGCAAACTTTCAGCAGGACCAGATGAGGACAGAGATGGATGGATTAGAGGTCACAGGCTTCTTTTGGCCACTGGGTTCAGCTTCTTATCTCTAACCTTCGCTGGCAAATCAATTGGTTGTGGGGCATCAGTCATTAAATAAACCTAGGTCACCACTTTCTTCTCCATCACTGGCACACAGGAAAAGTGTTGTCAGCCTTCATGTACGTGCCAGCGTATGGAGATGGATGAATGTGCAATGATACATCAGTATGTTGGATGGGTTTCTAAAGGTCATCTTCATCTGGAACTGCAAAAAATTTTAGATCAAGTTTTAGATCATTTTTGAGGTAATCTGCCTTAAATTAGATTGATGAATTTGGAGCTTGTAGAGATCAAATTAAAACAGGTCTAAAACATTATACACTGTGGCTTTGTGCCATTGTCCATAGTGGAAATGCTTGAATTTAAAGGTTACCCCTAGTGCACAATATCTTTGATGCATTTCATTGACTGTTTATCAAAGAAAGAAAAATTTTCCCCACCATGTCATGGAATTCTTTTGAACCATCTGTACACATTAGCAAGTTTGAGATTGATTTCATTTGATTTCTCATATTTGACCAACCAACGTTCATAGAAATCAAACTGACATAAAACATGTAAGGAAGAAAATGTGTAAGGAAGAAATTCAATTATTCTTTCTTGATCTCACATGCCTCTAGAGGCTTTGACTTTACAGACGTGCAGTTTGAGATCTAAAATAAGACAATTACTTCCACTAAGCAGCCCCTCTCTGTATACATTACATTCATAATCTTGTATTTTTTTTATTTCATAAAGAGACTTTAAATATAACATTGTGAATAACTTTGTTTCTGCCTATTTTATATATGTGTGTGTGCGTGTGTGTATGTGTGTGTGTGTGTGTGTGTAATAATGAACTTTGATCCAACATGTAACAGAATTCCAAAGGCAGAAACCCATATTAAACATATACACGTGGGTTAAAGTAAACTAAAATATCTCTAGCTACCAAGTGAAAGCTAACTCTAAGGACCCCCTACGGGTGTGTCCACTGGGAAACTACTATATATCTTCAAGGACTTTTCCTTCTGTTTGTATGTGCATTGCCAGTAGAAAGG
Organism: Arrhamphus sclerolepis; assembly: GCA_037176975.1. Classification (NCBI taxonomy): domain Eukaryota; kingdom Metazoa; phylum Chordata; class Actinopteri; order Beloniformes; family Hemiramphidae; genus Arrhamphus; species Arrhamphus sclerolepis. The sequence continues at coordinate 18,480 of JBAMYA010103357.1, read as the reverse complement.
CTGGTGTAATGTAACTAATGGTTGACGTTTGGCATGAAATGTGAAACTGGAGATTTTTTTTTTTTTTTTTTTACATGGTTCCTATCCTATCCTGAGTGAGCTGATCACAAATGGGCAACCTTATATATGTTTATTATGTATACACACATATATGTATATATGTATATACATATATATATATATAGGATGCATTTGAGGACACACTGAGAGCAAATCACTCAAAGCACATTTGCAGTCGGTCTAGACAGTATTTGGTCACTTTTTTTTTTTTTTTACAGTGTAAACACAATCCTGGGCCATTCTGGGCTGCCTACATAACTACATAACAGCCTTCCTCTGTGTAAGCAGAAAAATTGTTTGTGCAGTGTGATATAGATATGATATGTATAATATAGCCTAGCAATGTCATATTAAAGTGCAAAGCAAGCAGGAGCCATAGCACCCAAAACAATACACAACCATAGGATCACGGACCGTGTGTGTTGATTTACCCGCCTTAGTTTTCCTTCTTTTAATTTATGTCTAATCCCATTTTTATTTTTGATGTTTTGTCACTGACGTTTTGTGTATTTATGGTTCAGCTGTTACTTTTTTGTGGGGTTCCATGGCGTACCGGCTAGAGACCTGGACTGGCAACCAGAGGGTCGCTCTGGGTCTAGTAGCCCAGATGGGTTCAATGAAAAGAAGGAATTTCTCCACAGGGATCAATAGTAGTGTATCTAAATAAATAAGTGAATAAATAAATAAAGGTTTAAAAGAAAATCTGAAAGGAAGGATCTTCTATTTTTCCTAGAAAATGGGCTGGTTTTAGTGCATCAGGGATCCAGCAGGTAAAAAATAAAAACGCATTTGGTCTTTGCAAGGGGAAATCATACCTGTATGTAGGGTAAAGGAGTCCATTCAGTCCATTTATGTTATTCAGCCTAGAAAACAGTACTTACTTTGTTGATCTTCGGGACAAAGAAATGTGTTGATATCCCACTGATTTCTAATTCATTGTTGCTCCTTATTACTGCAGAGGCTCCCTGGATAACTTAAAATGTGCATCTTTTTTTTTTTTTTTTTTTTTTTAAAGAAAGCATTGTAAGAGTTTGTAAGTGCTGTGTCAAAGCAGGAAATGTATCCTCAGTCAGGTCATATTATTCTTACAAGAATGTGCATTTGAAAAAGAGTTACTGTATGCAAGATGTCTGAGAGGGGGATGGGGAAAACCTGGCCACAGACAGAAATCAAAGTGCCCTGTAGGGTAGCCATTAGGGTATAAGACAAGGGGAGCCAAGAGGATGTCTACACTCCAGGGATCTAATCTGGTACCAAGGGCTCTGATTGTAGAAAATACAAGTTCCACAGCTCCTGACTCTCAGGTTCTGGCAGGTGGTTTAATCAACAATTAGCCATCCTCATGGCTTGTCTACTTTTGAGGTTGAATTAAGCCCATAGGAGCATTAACTGTGGTCACAGTAGCTCAAATACAAAGGTCAGTAGGGGCTCCTTTTTTCAGCTTAGTTACCTTTATTGTTTCATCGTTTTTTGTTGAGAATTTAATAGCATCCAAATCCTGACGTAATTCAAAGAATCTTTTCACACAATATCAACAAAAAAAAAGAAAGAAAGAAAGCTGAAAAGCTCTGCATGCCTATCTGGCTGGTGGGCTGTGAGAACTGTGAGGAAGTAGCGAAGCCTGGCCAAAGTTTATGTCATAGTGATGTGAGGAATTAACGCGTTTGACTGTAGCTTTCCGCAAAGTTTACTAGTTCTCATTAGTGGCCTGTTCCGTTCTCAGCACTTCAGCCTATGAACATCTGCTCTTCTCAGTAAGTTTTCACTGCCTCGCCTTTTAATCTTTTGTTTTGAAATCAGTTTTGTTCTTATCTGAAAGCTCTGAGCTGCAACATGTGAGTGAAATTAATTGTGTGTTAAGGAGAGTGGAATTAATGACTTGCACTGAAACCTGTGGCCTCGACTGGCTTAGCTGCCTGCAGATCCCCCTGATCCTCCTTGTTACAGGAGCTTGGCCACTGGAGATGGTGAGATGATTGTGTGGTTTCAGCCTCTTGTCTCTGTCTCTTTTGTCTTTTAGGGGAGCACAGGGGTGTCTCCTTTGTCCGCCTACATGTTCCTTTCAGGGTGTATCACAGCTGGCCCTGTTAATTCACTCAGGACATCGTGTGACCTCACCCCCCATGAAGCTACTGTAAATGCACGCACTCTCTCTTACACACTTAGACAGCAGAGCAAGGAGATTAAGTTTCTTTTCGTATTACCTTTTGCAAAGACAGACAGTTTAAATGCTTAACTTTTTCATGATGAGTACTGATAGTTTTACAAGTAAGGAACATGTTTAAATCTCTGCACTGGAGTCAGGTTTAGAGATGTGTCAGGTTGTCCCTGGGAGTCCCTAGCATGTGTTGTCTAGCCATCTGTCCCCTGTAAAGATGCTGACACATTGAGCTCCACAAATATAGCTACTATACAGTTATACAATTACCCTAAACAGCTTTGTAATGGGTTTATGGTGTCTGGGATGATTGCCTGCTAAATAAAACTACAGGATCCCCACAAAAACCTGACATGGCTGTAAATATGTATTAACCAGAAAATAGGCCTTGTGTGGGATCATTTAGAAGAAACAAAGAGTAGCTTTTGAACAAAGAGGCAAAATGCAGTGAGAAAGGGGGGATTCTACTTAACTAATGAGTTTCTCCATAGAAATGTAAAAAAGTGGGTCTTTAGCAAGAACAGTAATCTCAATGGTTGGCCCTGATAGACTGTAAAGTGTGGAGGTCTAACCACAATGTCCACTGCCTATTGTGTTTATTCTAATTCACCGAGACCCAACAGTTATATCATAGAGGGTTCGTATTTTTGCTTGAGCCAGAAGAGAGACAAGGTCATTATTGTGAGGAAATTCTGGTAAACCTGAGAGAGACGCTTTGTTAAGTGGTCATTCTTCAGTCGTCTGAAAGAGAAAACTCTTCTCCAGCTGCAATAAAAAAAAAAAAAAAAAAAACTTAAGTGATGAAGGACCTTCCACTTTCCCCCAGGGTCCTTCAGCTTCGAACTCTGCCTCATGAGAGGTGGTCAGCCATTAAGAAGAAGGGACAGCGAAACCCTTGTGTCAAAAGAACATCATATGAGGAGACTGACATCAGAGCATGCACACCAGGAGGTATTTGAGTGTAGACAAAGGATTTCTTGGAAATATAAAACAAAAAAGTACTGTAATACATGTTCTCCAGTAGGGTACACAAGGAAAATTCACAAACAGAGAAACATATGAAAGCATAGCAAAAAGACATCAATACCAGATGATATACATTTCTCTCTTAAAAATGCCATGTTGAAGCTTTGATAGAAATAGTGCAACTACTCGGAAAACATAACAGACTTTCGGCCAATCCCTTCATTATCACATTTAAATTGTAGAATTAGGGGGATATCCGTGTTTTTATGTTGGGAAAGATGGGGACTTGGAGATAATGCTGCTGATTGAAATGTAAAACAGCCATTACAATTACCCATAACCTCAGAGCGAACTTTGCCTGAAACAATGCAAGCACCTTCAAAGGCCAATAGACAGGCACATCCCTTAGAGGCACAACTCGATGCAAGAAGGTATCATTAAAGGTAAAGGCAGAGGAAAATATATCCTTTTGTCTTTCTTTACAGTGACATTGGTAACTGAGAAGCTCCCAAAGCCAAACACCTTTAAAAAATAGATCTTAAAAAAAAAGCTTCATACAATGATGAGAAAACTGGCTCCGTGGGCTTCTTGCCTGCTGTTGCCTGTAACTCTGAGTTAAAAAAAAAGATCTTATTTCAGTATGAAATGATAAAATACAAGGCCAAATCAGTTCGTGATTTATTGATTTCATCATAAAGGAAGGATTTATTTAACAGGCAGCAAAGTGAAAGAGTGTGAAATAATTTGAAGGCAAGTGTAAGCTTTATTTAACAAACAGTGTGAGGAAAATGGATCTAAGTCAGCTCAAACTATTTGCATAGGGGTCTGGTTTCGCTTTTATGCCCTTTTAAACTACTCTTTTTTTCTCTTGGTGGTATCAGATGTGTGTGAAATACTCCTCCCTGAACTTCAGTTTTATAGAACTGAGAAAGGACCGTTCAGCCTGAGACAAAGCTGGATTTACCAGTTATTTGAATGCTAATGTACCCAATACAATCTGAGACAGAGGACATATACAGGATCAGAACAACTGCTACCTTTTTATCCAGGGAGGTCTTTTGACTGTTGAAAGTAGCAAAGCACACTGTTTCAGCCTGTGTTGTGGGTGGGTGTCGGCCAAGACACACACAATACAGTAGACTAAAGACACCTAATCTCACCCAACTCGATTCATCCAGATGGATAGATTTCTCTCTCTGTTTTGATGTTTGCTGCTGTCTCCTTAATTCCAACCTTTAATCACTCTGCGTTTCAGCACACCGACCCCAGCTTGCCCTCAAGCCACTTGAGGACGACCTCAAAACCTCTTCAAATCTGCTCCTCCGGCAGGCCCAGTGTGAAGGGCAGATGTGGGACATGAGCCAATCTGCTCTTTGAGGTGTTTGCCATCTCCATCCTTTCTGTCAACACGCTGCTTTCTCTGCTACTCTGTTTCTGTCACAATAAGAGGCCGAGGCTCTTTTGTCTAAGAAGAGTTTAGACGGCGAATGCAAGCAGATCAAGCTTGCTGGATGCCAAAGGGGGTCGTTTGATCAACTGATGCTGTTTGAGAAAAGCCTGAATCTTTGGGTCTTGAGTTGTGATCTAACAATCATCCTTTCGATTGGTGTTTGCATAGATTTGCATGAAAAGTCTGAAGAAAGTTATTGATGAAGAGGTGGGTTTGGGTGTGTTTACGTTTGGACTGAATTGTTAGGCCTGTCGATCAATAAAAAGGCAAAAGTTCTACAACCTATAGGCAAGAATGTAGTTTTCAAGTCTTTGTAAACTAACATCATGTTGTAAACTGGAAATGGCATGTCTAGAAGCAACTGAACACAATACTCTGATACTGTTAATTACTGTCACATTGACTTCTCACTATTGCTTCCAGATACAAATCCTATTTATTTTCCAGTTAACAACACAGTATGAGGCGGAAAATAGGATCCGTTTGAGAATATAATTGAAATAAAGTTGGCTACCATTTAGAGTTATTCAAAATACTTAAACCTCTTATTCATGGTCAGCTGGGTAGAGGGTCCTGTTATTATTCATTCCTGATTTTTCTTCCTAATATAAATATATATATATCTATATTTGGTGCATCTACACCTACTCAGACTGCACATACAGTAAAAAAGCTCCAAGAAGCTTTTAATCATGCTCAGCACAACCTGCGTGGGTTTAAACTAATCTTAAATCTTAGGGGAAGGTGGCTCAGTGGTAGAGGGTTCAGCCATGAACCTGAAGGTTGGTGGTTCAAGCCTCCTCCTGGGTACATCAAAGTGTCCTTGAGCAAGATACTGAATCCCTGATTGCTCCTGGTTGTCTGGCCAGCACTGTTGAATGGCAGCTCCTCCAACAACCAATGGGTGAATGCTTACAGTGTAAAGCGCTTTGGTGCAGTTGTAAAATGCTATATAAGTGCAAGCAACAAAGCAAAACTCATATCTTCAAAGGTCAAATCAAACTCCCTGGACTTTTGAGCTCTAATTTATTTTGTCATAAATATGTAAGTGCTATGAAAGCTGAGAGAAATCGCTGTTTTTGTGTCTATTGTAAGTAGTTTGAGCAAAGCAGTCGTGGACTTATGACAAGACAACAATGAACGATGGAGATTCTTCTGCAGACAGTATTTTTTTATACACACTGAAATTATCTTGGTTTGTCCACACTATCACTTATATTGAAAAACCTCACTTGAGTGTTGCTTATAAGACAGAAATTTATTCTGACCTAGGAAGCTTGTCCTCCAGCACTAACACTAATTGTCGCTGCAAAACACATATTTTGTTTTTGGCTTAAAACTGCTTCAATTCACATTGTTTTGTTCCCAAATAAAGATTTATACGCCTTGCCATCTATTATTAGACGTATGCTTTTATTTATTTATTTTTTTTTAACTTTCAAGCTCCAGAATTTTCATAAAAGTTAATTGTAACCACAACAAAAATCCAAACTGCTCACAAGAGCTGCAGAACGTTTGACTTGCTGCTTTTCTATGTGGAAATGCACATCTGAAAATATGTCCAGCTTGTTTTCACACTTTGGCAGTCATTTTTATTTTTTCAAGTCATTTCAATGTATTAATAATTTGTGATTTTTTTTTGTACACTCCTTTTCCCCATTTTATCAATTTTATTGTATATCACTGCATTATATACTTTGCCACTAGTGTGCTGTGAAATCTTGGCACAAGAAACCAGCACTTTCTTGACTCTTGAGTTCTCATTCCAGTTTCTGGTCATCTCTTTTTCCAAATTTGATTGTGTCTGTGATGGACAAGGTCATTTTCTACATTGCTGCATCATCCATTCACAACATGCTAAATACTGTGCTTTGGTCAGGACTTACTGCACTTTAAATATTTACCAGTTATCTTTCTAGGGGCTACCTATGTACTAAAAACTGTGAATAACAGCTTTTGAATCACAACCAGGCTACAATCAAGGACAGTTAATTAAAAATGACAGTAACAGGACATTTGTTTGAAGCATGTTACATTAAGGTTCCTATAAGAAAAAAAAAGCGTGCACTGTGAGCAGGATGTGGCGAACACCACATTTGATGCTAATTTCTTCCTAAACTGTATAAATCCTGTCAAGGAATTGATGAAAATTGAAGGGAAAAGCGTGAGATCATGGGTGTAATGTTGGGTGAGGACAGAAGCCAGACAAACAACCATCTATGTCCTGTTGCTTGGTAGCCCAGAGGCCTTTCTGGGGTGAACAATGCCTCACTTGAGAAGATGGGTGCAACTGTTTGCAAAAGGAAGCTGTGATACAAGCCACTGCCTTTAGCCTCAAGGTGTGAAACACATTAACACATCTTAAGCCCACTGACATGCTACCTGATGTATATGGAGAGCCAACAATGTAGTGGCATGAGCTGTCATTCAACCTGTTTTCTATTCAGGCACCTCACACACCAACGGTGTATCAGCTGACCTGCAATTCATGGTAATGTGACAGGCAGGGGTTTGTGTGTGATAACATCTGCAATAATAAGCATTTAGATGATGAGCTGAGTCCTGTGACCCATGTGGCTATTTTATGGTCTTCCCCTGGCTATGCTCCACTTTGAGGTTTGCTTTACTAGTAGCTAAAGGCAATAAGGTTTGGTCATGTGTCTGAGTGTTGTGATGCAGGCAGGAAAGAGGACAGTCAGGACTGAGATGATGGTTATAAAAAAAGAGAGAAGAAGAAGGAAAATATGACTACAGGGACCTCGTCAACAAGAGGCCCAGTTTTGGATTTTTTTATGAACTATTTTCATACACTTTCATTCCAGCATGTTTATTGCAGAGACCAGGTGTGTGTGTGTGTGTGTGTGTGTGTGTGTGTGTGTGTGTGTGTAAAAGAAGAATTACAGAACTTCATCTTGTCTCATCTGGTTTTTATAACAGTTTGGGTTCTTTGAGGCACTAATGAAAGAAAAGTATTCCAGTTTTGTCATATCGGAGTTGGCAGATCAACTTTGCAAGATGGAACCTTGTCATGCACTTTCTTTTTCAATACAACATACATTTTCAGATTGACTTTTGAACTCAGTTTTTTATTAGGGGTTGTGCTTAAGCTATAAAATCATTAAAGCAAGGCTGTGTTGTAAATGGAGTGCTGCCCCATCCAAAAACTGGCCTTATTGGAAATGACAATAGCAGGGTTTTTTTGTTTTGTTTTTTCTTAGCTGCTATGCACAAAACACCAGCAAAACTTGAATTTTCATTCATTGTTAATTTTAATACTCGTCATTTTGACCAAAAGCATAAAAAAAAAAAAAAAAAACATTTTTCTGACAGTGAATGGTTCATGGATGAGATGGTGACCATTTAGGGCATGAAGAGTGCAGTTTCCTGATGTTAAGAGTGCATCCTCCGGGTACTTGCAGTATACTTGTCAGTGTGAACACACTTTTGCACTCAAAATAGTGCAAAAACACAAGTGCACAATTTGTAACATGGTCAGGGAGTACTCAGTTTTTTCCATGTACTGTTTCTTAATGCTGTCTTTTTAAATAAACATCCATAGTGAATAAAGCCATGCTTTGCTGTTTCCCAGGGTACATTTACTGAGTTTTAAGTTCTAAAATAAGGGCTAAATGATTTTAAATGTCACATGTAGAATGGAAACACTGATCTACTCTGTAAAAAGTTTTATGTTCCATCCTTCGTGAACATGGTTGTTTTGACCCCATTTTACATCCTGAAAACCAGTTCAGTTCTTCATTTGCTGAAGATAAAGTTTAAAACACTGAGATGGTACACATTGAGATGGTAAAACAATTTCTGAACCACATCTGAGCCGTCTTCTCAGACATCAACAAGCCAATCATAAATTCATCCTAATTATAGCTGCAATAATGACTACACATTAAATTGTCAAACAGAAAATCTGACCTCACTCTATTTGAAATGTGCTTTATTTAAACTTTTTCACAACAGAAAAAGCCATGTTATGCACAACTCAATGCTCTATAGCCCTCAAAGCAATTCACAGAAGCTTGACAAGCAAGGTGTGGTTGTTTTAAAACATACACAAGATGGATGTTTGAGCTCTGATGTCTGTTGTGACCAATGACAGCTGTGATTACAGCTGACACACCTTTGTTGAAACTCAAAGCTTTTGGAGGACAGACAAATTCTAATGTACTGTATGCTGTACTTCAGAGTTACCGCCATCTTTTATGTCTGTTTACTTCTGCATTTGAAAACCAGTTCTGACAAAAGCTCAACATGCTGAGTAGATCTAACAAATTTCTAACTATCCATTTCATTCTTTTCCAACTTCCATCTGTGAGGGCTGTTGGTAATGATCTCAGAAAATAAGTTACCCAAGTTTAAAAAGTTACTTATTAACATTCAATAGGTGAATGGGTGGGTGGAGTGCACAGAAGGCTGGAACAGATTGGGTAACAGGCAGAATCTGAAATGAGAAAGGTAATTAAAATTGTGTTGGTGAGACCGAAAAACAAGATTTAAACCAGTAGGCTTAACAAGGCTAAATGGGATGATGAGTAGAAGCTTCCAGATGGCTCGCTGATGCAGCTGAATGAAGGGTAGTGTCTTCAGGTGAAACTGGGCATCCTGGAATGACTGGAGACATTGACTGACACAAGTGAAGCAAATCTGGCTAAACAGAGCAGGTAATGGTAGAGATTAGACCCAAACAGCGAAACATCTGGAAATAATCTCAGGTTCTCAGAGTTCAACAATATTTCTCAGAATGTCCAATGTCAGTTCAAATTTAAAATCCCAGTACTGAGAAGCCAGAACAGGTAAAAATATAGCTATTTAAAAAAAAAAAAAAAAGACAATGTGGAGGAAAATGTACTAAATTGCACACTCTATATATTAAGTTATTTTATACTAAATATATAATCAGCACATTATATATCATTAAGTCACTAGTCTTTATGATTATTGTGGTTCATATGCAGTATATGCGGTTCTCTTCTTAAGAATCATCTGGCACACACATGGTCAGCTGTAAATCAGATTGACCAAACCTATGGACAAGCATCTGTCAGACTTTGGTACATCTTATTGACCATATGTCAATAGCCTAGTTATGCATGTAATCAGGAGACAGGATGGCACCTCTTGGCAGGACCCAAGGTCTTCTGATGCGTCTTGAGACTCAACAAAAACCTGTATGCGTTCCACAGATAACAGAGCCAAATGTTTACCATTCGTCATCCTGTGAACTTAGATCCTGTTCTGAGGTATCTCCTCAGAGCACTCCCGCTGTTGCCCTGTGCAGCTGTGTTGACTGTTCTCATTTTTGTGCACAAATTGTTAATTAAACTTTTTCTTACTAAGCTCATCTCTCCGGTGCTCATTGGTAATATAAAAATTGTCACAACAACAAATACTTTCCAAACTGATAAGAGATCAGGCAAGAGGTCGCAGTAATTCAGGTCAGCAAACAAGTACAGATCAGGGTAGTAGTCAGCACAATCTGGTACGGAAGTGTTGGCTGCAGACCGACTATATTCTCATCAGAACAGGTGAGTGATTAGCTGATTAAAGGAGGAGAGTGGCACAGACGGGCAGGAAAAACGAGCAGGAAAAAAGCAGGCCCTTAACTGGAATCATGACATTTAGAACCTCGATAACTGTTAAATATGTAAATCCACAATTGTTTACACTTTTTGTAGATAACTTGTATATAATTTTTGATTATTTTTACCTTCTAGTTCCTTTATTCTGGTTCTTCCCCCAGTTGAAACCCTCTTTGTTTCTGCTGCAGTGACAGAACTTCCCCACAGGGATCAATAAAGGAAGGAAAGACTGTTCTTTTATGAATCTGAGCACAAGAGTGAAGTGATCAGTAACATTAATGTTAGTGATTGTGAAGCTGAGAACAGGGACTTGTGACTGAGACTTGTGAAACTACACATGTATAACTTTTGCATTATTAAATATTTTAAAGGGAAACTAAGGCTAGGAAGACTGGTTCTTCAATGTATCAGATAGAATATTCACATTGGATATTACATATAGCATTCACTGCAGTACCAACAAAATACTCTAAATAGCCATGCAGACTTAATAAAGCTGTTCCAGTCTTGTTTAAATGTTAATGATAAGGATGGGAATTAAATAAGTCTTGTTTGTCATGACAACATTCTAAATATTATTATGACAATAAGGGTTACCAAAAAGATCTAAAGTGTTTTCCTTTAACCTTCACTAATTATGTGGAACTGACATATCTGTCCACTGCAATAAATACAAAGATTCACATCAGCAGCCAGTAGGGATTGTTATGCTCATTTGATCATTATTGTAGTATTAACTTTTCTTTTTTTTTCTTTTTTTTTATCAATCTGTCCGGTCCCAGACAGGATCTCTGCACAAAGGGCAACATACAGACATAGTGCCACAAATCCAGTCTCATTTATTCTGTGTTTGCACAGAGTATATGTAGCAAGAAGTTGAAAAAACACAGTTTCACAACCTCTCCGCAGCTCGAGCAGTCTCAAGGGTTGGTTCACAATCTATAACATTAACCAGTTTACCCGATACAGGCATGAAGTTGTATTATGAGCAAGCTAGATATATGCGAGTACAGATGTGCAGTTCAGAATTATCTCTAACAACAGCTTCTCTGAACACAACTTCCATCTGCAGGGTGCTTTGCACACAGCGTACATCTCATTTGTACATGATTATAAACAATGAGTCATGTATAATCATTCAAAAAGGATGATAAACATATTTTTCTTATTACAATTATGTGATTGCTTTGCTCTGCTATCAAAGAATATATATGACATATATCATATATAAATGTAAAGTGGAGGAAGGGTATAACTTTAAGAATGATTCTCGCAAACAAAGACAAGGAGCAAAAACACAGAATTGCTGATTATGGTTCCATGGAAACAAACAGAAAAGCTCAAATACAAACAATACCTGTATTTTAAGATGAGTTTTAGAATTTATGCATTTTTCTTTCTAAAAATAACATGTTCACAAATGTACAAGATCTGTGTATCTTAAGTAAAAGCCTTAATTGACCACAGAAAGCATCTATGTTGTTTTAAACATTTTGAGTTTGGCTTGCATTGGTGAAGCATACACAAAACCATAGAGTTATACAACATGTCATCTTTTTAATTGCCCAGTCTTATTATTTTTCAGCTGATGGTTTATTTATATCTAGGATGAATAGAATTTAGCCAAGGCTGGTGAAATTAAACACTACTTATGGGGGCCAATAAAAATGAGTTGGCACACTACAAAAGTTTTGAGAAGTGAGCCTCCAGTCGCCTTCTGTTCACTGCTATTGATCATCAAGAGGAGGCAGACTGGCAGGATGTAGAGGCACTGCACTGGTCCAGATCCCCAGACTGGCTCTGCAGAAGAATTAATGTCTCTGCTGCTTTATGCAGAGATCATCTAATAAGTTCTGGACTGATTCTGGTTTATGGTATTGCATAAAGATTCAGCTTTTTCCTTTGCAGTTTAAGTTTGTTACCAACAAAGTTTCCAAAATTTAATATTTAATATACATTTAATTACTTGCTGCAATGTCAGAAAGAAGCAGTAACACAATAATAAAGTTCCTAATTCACCTTATTATCTACCTTAAATGCATCTCATACAAATCTCAGAAGTCAATTATTTCTGAGTCTGAAAGTTTGTGCAGCAATTTACCAAAGGTTTTCCAACAAGATTCCACTGAGCATAAAAGTTGGCACAGTAAAATACTCTACTCTGCCTGGATTGAATAATGCAGGTCTAAAATTCATCTACTGCAATAAATGCTATGTGATATGTGTCAACAATTATGTACAATTATGCTGTAACTCTGCTCTATCTTTGATTATACTTCAAGGGAAATTCTGAGGAAAAGACTGAACTGCAAAATATTAAAGCAGAATGCTAAACTTCAGTTTACATCTACCTACATAGTTATTATACTCTAACTATCAGCTTGGTTTCACGTAAATACATGAAATATCCACAAACATATCAGATGGTGGAGTCAAGTAAAAATGACATGTCTCCACCTCAGACAGCAAAAAGTCTCTTCAGTTGTTTTGGTTACCAACATGGTAAGGGTCAAGTCTGACTCAGGCAATGGAGATGATGCGCTACTTCTGTGTATAGGAACTGAGTATAAATCACACATGAATGAGGCAGTTGATTAACATTACAGCTGTGTATGAATCAGGACCACACCTCATGATCTTGCAGTTCTACCACCCACCAATATCCCATCCTGTTCTTGACTATGGATGACAAAGTTACTAATTTTACAAGCAGTTTTTATCCTTTCATATTGCTATAATCTGTTAAAATGACAGTCATTTCATATATTTCTGAGACCAGGTTGGCAAGCAGAGCCAAAAAGCATTTGTAACTGAGCATGTCTAAATTGTGTGTACCTACTATACTCTTTGAGCAGGGGTAAGTCTTTGCTCAAACCACTTCAATATCTTAACTGCAACTAATTTGCCATGAATTAGGGTTTAAAATAAAAAAGGGAAAAGTACCATTTAACTTTTTAGAAGACAGAAGGTAGAAGGTATGCAAATAAGAAATAAGTAGGGTAGCAAAAAGGCCTCTAACAATGCTGAACTATTGCAAAACTGTTAAAATCTTCAATCAACACGTCCTTCAGCACAATTCTTTCAAATATGGACATGAACATGAACAATAGTCAGTTAGAAGTAAATAAATAAAAATAACCTTCACATTCCCAAAGAGTTATTGTGGTTCCTAAAACTCATTTTCTTCTTTCTGGTTCCACATCTTTATCATTGTCAATGTTCTTTTCCATCCAACATCGTTAAGACCTGCATGCTGCTAAATGGACATAGTAAATGAATGAAACGCACAGTAATCAACATGGCTCTGCATTTCCATATTCTTCAAATAAATTGAATCTACAATGAGCAGTTGAAACTCTTAATTTTCATGTATTAGTGTGACAGAATTGCTTATTATCAACATGCCCTCAATAACATTCAGATCAGTGTAATGCTCTGTGCTCCTTGAGATGCAGTTTCTTAATAGAATAAATAGAAAGCAACAAGAAGCTGTGACCCAAACTGAAAGGTGACAAAAAGACAGGAGCACAGCAGAACGTGCATGTCTGATTTACTGTAAATACATTTAAAAAAAATTTAAAAAGTTGTGTGGTGCCAGCTGGATAACCCCATGCCATGGTTTTCTCTGCTACAGTTTTTTGTTGCCTTTGACAATGCTCCATTAAAAGAAGTATTGCACAAGGACAGAGATTGTGAGCACAGGTTAAGGCAAGTCAGCTTTTAACTTTTGATTTTCAATGCATCCTCATCCTGTGAGTTAACTAGCATGGCTTGGATTTATCATATTGGCCACGATTACCCAAGTAGCACAAAATTGTTCTACTTTTATCTGCTAGGTGGCAGTAAAGTGATGCATTTGGGTGTCTTTGGGACATCACAGAATAAAGAAAGCAACAAGTCGAAATAAGCTATTCGTTTTCACAATGACATAAACATTCATTTTTCTTCATTTTCAATCTTCAAAGCAAAGAAGCTCAACGTCTATCCCTTCATGGCTAACATGGCTGAAAAATCTCTCCGTGCAGAGGAGAAGGAAAGCTCTGATCTTGCATGAGCGGAAGTAAAAAATGTGGAAGAATGTCAATGTGCTAAACCTCACAAAAAATTCCAGGCTAACTACTCACAAACTCAACAAGGAAAAGATCAGCTCTGATGGCTATATGAATGGTGATCCTGTCCACTTTGCCTGGAATAACCAATAGAGGAAGCCAATAAAAGAAGACCAGAAATACACAGATCTACAAAGCCCAAGATGAATGTCAGTGCTGCCCCCTTATACATAATGTTTCATGGTACTCAGATAGTCTAAGACATTATGAGCCAATAGTGGCCAATAGTGTCTCCACTGTCATTTCCTGCACTTAAGCAAGGTCTGATTGAGGCTCATTTGGAGGTAAAACCTTTGATCTTACAGGAGGGTTTCTATTTGTTGGGGTTCGGGATAAAACCTGGTAGTTTTGGGACAGAGCTCCTTCTTGGCCCGTATAGCGTTTACATTACAGTGCCAGGCCCAGTATGGTTCACTGACTTAGCTAACTTTGGTAATTTAAGAATCTAATCCACAGGAGCAACTTGTTTCATCCCCATAGAAGCTCTCAAACATCCTTGTTGGTGGCCCATCCCTGGTAAAGAAGATGTTCCACTGGTTCAGGCTCACTAAAACTACCTCGCAGTCCTGCCAGTGGAAACCTGCCTACTTACCACTGAATTGTTTACAAGCTTGCAGTATATTGTGGGTGAGTTTTAGGTCAATATTCCAGGGCCAATGACCCAACAACTGAAATCCAAGGAGATTTTTGGCCTGGGGCTGCAAGCCTCTAGTCACAATCATGCGCTGGCTTGAAGATAGCCTTAGCTAACTTTGGCTTGTAAGCAAGAATGAGTGAACATGAATATTGGCATGCAATAATTTTTAGTTCTGTTATTCATACATTTATTTCACATTCAGCTTTTATAAATAAAAATGCATAAATGTATTCAGCAGTAAATCTGCTCAGGACTGACTTGCACCATATCTCAAATTCCAGCGCACTGAGGTTCTGCTAAAAATGAAAAAAGAGCATTAAATCTTTGGTTGTTTGTCAGCTCTCGCAAGGTGCTGACTGATTTGTAGATAGGTTTCTTTTCATTTCCCCACTTCATTTGTGCTTATTTAAAAAAACAAGGTTAATGCTGTAACTGTAACAGTTGGAATTTCAAAAGACTTGAAAAACAACATTTTTCAGTTATGGCATTTGGAGTGTTTTTGTTGCATTATTTTATGTAAAGATGCAGTTGTCATCCTGTTGAAATGAGGGATAATCTGTGAGCATGTATTGTATACACTGCTTGCATTGTTCTCTTTGCATGTCTTTTGCTTGCACGCAAGATTAATTATTTGCAGTCAACAAAAGCCAAAGCTAGTCAATAGGGAAAACGCAACATCTTCAATAGGCTTTGAGTTCCTGATGACAGGGAGCTCACAGAAACCTTGCTTTCCCACACAGAGCTGATGTAATGTCACCCAACACCACACTAAAAACACAAGAAAAAGAAATATTACAGGATTATAATGTCCACCAAAGGTCCTCTATGTAAATAATATCAACATTTCGGTCTTTCGAGCTAACCAAGGACTAGAAGAAAAGGGAAATCATATCAAGCTTTTAAAATTACATTATTCTGACAGTTATTCTAAAAGACATCTATCTTACTGTGTCTCTAAGAAACTTTTTATGAGAAATGAGCTGTTGTGTTGTTTCACAATGAGAGTGGGCCACAAATCTATAAAAATAAAGGCTCTTCTTGCAAACATTAAGCCCAGACTTAAACTTTGCTAGAGCTGAAATGAAAGTACTGAAGATGTTGTGCTTTTGCCTTCATTTTATAAGCCTTTCCCATGGTAAACATTTTGAACAGTTGTAGCAGAGGCACATTTGCTGTGAATTCCATAAGCAACAATGTTCTTTTTCTCAAGAGTTGTGTCTTCAAATGTTTTACTTTTTTAGTTTGCACGACCATGACATGTCAAACTGTCCTTGAAAAAGAAATGTGTTATTTGCATTTATATAACTTTGTCTTAGAGGGACTTCAGCACCTTTGGAATGTCTCCTTCACTCGTTCATCATACACAGAGCGTGATTATCATTCTGGCTGATAAAGTGACCCACATTTGTCAGTGGCCAATATATCATTTGCAGTGTGAACCAGTGATGAATGGACCTGCCTTCTCTGCTCAATATGATGTTGGCTGGCTTATTGTCCAGCTCTGGGATGGTTGACAAGAACTGTCAGAGCAAAATAACTCTGTAATTGTCCACTGTTTGAACATGTTAAATTGTAAAAAGTTTAATCAATAAATAAAATAAGTGAATAAATGTTTAGCAAAAACATTACCACATGGGAAGGTATATTGGAGGCATCAGTGCTTAAATTTGTTATTTTCATCAGCTCTTGACTTAATATTCATAACAGAATTCTACCAACTATTGATCCATCCATTGTCTATACCCACTTATTCCTGGCCAGGGTCACAGGGGTCTGCTGGAGCCCATCCAAGCTCTCTTCAAAAAGCAGGGGTACACCTGGACAGGCCACAAGTCCATCGCAAGGCCACACACTCATTAATCATTTTCAGCTAATAGTGAGTAAAAACCTAAATGTTAGAATGTTGTGAGAAAAAACTACAGTTATATGACATGTGAGATATGTGAGATTTCTGAATTTAAACAAGACAACTTTAATTATATAATTTATGCAAATATTTATTAAGCATTCATTCCAAATTATTCATTCCATTTCCATACTCATTTCTTTCTGACAACATGAGGTTATTTTGACTCTGTGTGTGTGAAAAAAGTGTTTAAAATGGACTATTTGTACATCTATCAACTCCCGATCCATGAAAGCAGAGGTCATTTATTGTCTTCCCTTTGTGTGTACTGAGTAGTTTTTGTAGTGTAGTTGTGTAGTTTTTGTCATACATACTTACAAAAAGGAGGGTCAAGATTTTAAATCAAAACATCTTTGTTTCATGTTGCTTTGCTGCTTAACAAAAGTTGGCATTCCTTACCATCTAAAAGTAGACCCAGAGTTGTTTTAACTCTTTGGTGTTCAGACCTTAGTGCCAAGTTGTGGCACTGAGGAAGTTTTTGTTCTAAAATGTTTTCTTTCACAGCACTGGCAACATTTCTATTTTTGTATTAAGTAATGTGGACTCACTGTCATCCGTGTTTAACATTTAACTCACTGAGACTAAAAAGAAAACAAACTCCATCTCCAGAGAGCAGTTCCTTAAGATGAATCAACGAAAACCTCTACTACGTCCAATACACCAAATCAAAAATGACCACTCAGGGGTGAAACTTAAATTAGAAAACATCAAATAAAATAAAAAAGGAGAGCAACAGCCCCTGAAGGGCTCCTTCAATGACTTGTTACCTTCAAAGTGCCATGTCACTTTGCGTAGATGTTTGTTTTGGCTCAAATAGCAATTGATTTTTGGAGCAAACAAGTGGTACCCAGACTGTTATACCATCACTCATTGCTTCAGAGCCTTCTAGATTAATTTGATAACAAAATAATAGTGGTCAATCATGCTATAAAAAAGCTGTAATGTTGCATATGACACGTGTTACTACAATCCCCCCCTCCCTCAATAGCTTATTGATAACTTCAGTGTCAGCCACACAAGAACTCAAACACACCCTCTGATGACGACATGACCCCACCATGGTCTTGTGCAGTTGCTGATGTACAAGGTCAGACCTGCAGACAGAAACCATTCACTAGTATTTTGCAACCTTTGTTTTCTTTTAACCTCTAATCCTATTGTCACCTTGTTCATATGGAAATTTCCCTACAGAGACCAGTTATCACGTCATACACTAAACCTGTCCCCCATCATTCTTTGTGTTATTTTCTAAAGCTATAACTTCCATTGACCCTGATTGTTTCTATGTTTATTACTCAGACATCTGATGTGCAATGTCTATAATTTATATATAAAAAATAATTATGACAAATGTGTCATAGAATAATGCAAACACGCCCACAGATTACAGCGTAGCACTTCATTAGCATGACAAACTTGAGTTACAATGTTTAACTATCAACTTTCTCTTCTCTCTTACTTTCTCTGTCCATTACTGCTCATTTTTGTTGTTTAATCAACCTGTCAAGACCTTTAAATTGCATTTCATTTGTTTAAAAGTTACAAAATAAAATCAAATTGACTGATTGATAGCTGTAATGCTAATTTAGCCATGTTAAATCAC
>JBAMYA010103328.1:0-20158 GCA_037176975.1 Arrhamphus sclerolepis | reverse complement strand
AGGAATGGGCCAAGATATCAGCAACAGTGTGTGAAGACTTACAGAAAACATTTGACCTCTTTCATTGCCAACAAAGGGTGTATAACAAAGTATTGAGATGAACTTTTGTTATTGACCAAATACTTATTTTCCACCATGATTTGCAAATAAATTCCTTAAAAATCAGACAATGTGATTTTTCTAGATTTTTGTATTTTTTTTTTCCACATTTTATCTCTCATAGTTCAGGGATACCTATGATGAAAATTACAGGCCTCTTTCATCTTTTTAAGTTGGAGACCTTGCACAATTGGTGGCTGACTAATGCTTTTTTTTGCCCCACTGCAGCTACTGTACACAGCCCAGAATGGTGGCCATCCCTCAGTCTTCCTGTCCACATCTTGCTGGTTTGTGGATGATGCTGACCCAGGATGTCCTAATAGACAAACGGATGGTTTTAATCAGGGCAGAATGACATGGCCACACAGTCGTGCATTGAGCCGGCCCATCAGGTGATCTCAGGAACGCAGAAAAACATCACGTGTCAACGCAACCATTCGTCGCCTTGCAGAAACACATTGTCGCCTCAGCACAGCCCTCCACCGCTGATCCAGTCTCTGTATGAGCATCTGGCTTCAGAAATGTGGTTTCATCAGGTGGTGTGTGGGCGGGGCTAGGTCTCTGGCATGCTCCATCAGCCCACTCTAAGATCCTGAAACATGGACCTGGAATATATGAGTTACGTCCTTCAAGGACTTCTTCATGACCAACCAATGCCGTCTTCACCCAGCCATTTCTAATAGACTTTTGTTGAGTACCTGAGACGGTGGAGTTGGTGACTGGTTCTACCAGTTAGTCTATTGGTCCGGGTTCCTGTGAATTATATTTTCCAATCAGAGATATTCTTACAGAAGAGTGGGAGGCATGTTCTTAAAGAGGAGAGGTTTTGCTGTTGGTGCCACATTGTAAAAACAATCAGGACTGGAAGCTGCTGGAACACGCCAACCTTCTGTCAATCACAGTTAGCTATTTTAGCTTAGCTTATGCTGACCTATGATGCTAATATTACTTTACGTTCATTCTGATCAAGTCTTTGACACATACTGTCATTTCAAGTGTCATTAAAACTATATCTGAAACCAGGACTAACATACCTGGGTCGGAAACCACCGGTGAAGGAATGATTGACAGCAGGTCCAGAAATGATCCCCTGTGGCTCCTTCAGCCTCAGTTCAGGTTGTTGCTACTAGACATCCACAGAGGGACCCTCCTCTTCAAATGTCGTTTCTACTGAAACATTAGAAATGACTTGTTGCTAATACTTGTTGCTATTTTGTAGTCAGATATTCCACACCAATCAGCTGCTAGTACAATTAACACAACTAGAAGGTTCTCTTTAGACTCAGAATGATTATGATGTGTTAAATGTATAGTCTTAATTCACAACTCTTAAGTAATTTTAATGCTAGGTAGCTAAGTAGTGATGAAGACTCACCATTAGCTAGTCATTAGCTATGCCGGATTGGTCTGCTGCTGTTTGATTGGCAGCTGCTATAAACATGTCTCAGGTGGGTTCTCATGTTATCTGATACAAGTTGCCTGATGTTGTAAAAGTGAATACACATCTGATAAAAACTTAGATTTAAAATGTACGATAGATCCAATTATCAAGTATAAAATGGTTTAATGTGAAAAAACAGACCATGATGAGTCTATTTCAGTTGAATTTAACTCCTAACAGTTCAAGTGTTTGCTCATTATTGTCTACGTACATGTACGTGTATCTTGTGAAATTAATTAAAGCTCTTAATTAACTCAGGTTTTACTGTTCCTGTTTATGATGTAACATCACATAATATAACAGAACTCTTACTTGATCCCTTTCAGTGAAATCCTTGTTCTACACCATCACTTTTGTCTTATCTGTGATGTTTACATGCCAGCAACCAGACAAGACTCAACAAGCGTTGTTGGCGTAGATACTCAACAGAAAACTGCATTCCTTTAGTTCTTCAGAGCTGGAGTCACGTTAGAGATGTTTCTGGCTCCAGGAAAGAAAAAAATGAACAAAAAAACTTGTTTCTGTTGCACTGAACAGCAGAAGAGTTCAAACTTTGACTCATTTCTGAGATTCAGATCACTGGAGCAACACACATGACCAACGTTGTTTAGGAAAACAAGATAATCTTTTATTTTTCATTAAATGCTGCTGAAACTGAACTCATTACTTGTCATCATTTGCTTTTTAGAAAGATTAGCAATCTGAAAAAGATCAATGAAATGACATTTTTACATAATTTTGTTATATTTTTCTTAGAAATCCAGCTCTAACTTTGACTGCAGATGTTCAGTCACGTTTTTACCCTTCAAAAGGATGCATATTTATTTTATTTTTAGTCTCTATGAAATCAAATTAGAGGATTAAATGCTTCTGTGTAATTTGTTTACTTTGTGTCACATGCACACCAGAAGCTGGAGGAAAGCAACATAAGTTTTCTTAATGAGATAAAACTATTTAAACTATTTGAACTATGTTAATTTTTATCCTTCAGAATGGTGGGCAGAGTCTGACCACACCACTTCAGCTGACCAATCAGACTTGCTTTGTGAGCAGGTGGGCGGGGCATCCCCCATCACTTTTGTTTCCTCGGGAACTCTGGAAATATTCTAAAGACTTGAAAAAGTTTTGTAAGATGGTAAATAAAGCTGTGTTCTCAGTGATTTCAAAGACCCTGATTGACTAGCTAAACCCCCCAATAGCCTGGCCTAGCCAAGCTTTGTCTAGCTTACTTTAGCCTAGCCTGGCTTAGCCAGTAGAAGAAGGTTGCTACACCTATCTTAACAGACAAAATAAGATTCCAATTGTTTCTTTAAGTAACACCATGTAATACTGTGGGGGTGGGGGTTGAAGAGTCACCTATTCATAAACAGGTTAAATTTTCTCCACCTCACCTGTCTGGACGTGAAAACACAGACATACCTGTGGTGAGCTGTTAAATTGCCTAACAGGTATTCAACGTGATCCATCAAGCTCGTTAGTGCACCTGCTGTTGTTTCAGTAACAACTGAACATTCTAACATCAGACAGGTGCTTCTGTCATCCTCACAGACGTATAGTCCACGATAATCCTGACATGCCGATGCAACTTCACAACTAATTAGTATGTAATGATTAGAGCAGCACCACCTGCAGCTACAGAATAAGTTTGACTTATTTAGACTGTTGAGTTGCAGTTGAAAGTGCTTGATTATACTTTTTTTTTTTTAAAAAAAGAGTCAACTGGTCTACTAAAACTCTAAATGTTAATATAATCAAAACGATGTGGCTTCACAAGATTACTTAACAAAACACAGATTGACTGATTTAAAATACATACTCATGTTCAGTAATATAAATTTTAATATAATATAAATTCACCAGTAGATGAACAGCTGCTGCCTGAGAATTTCAGAGAACAAAATATGACAAGTGTCAATAATTACAGAAATTACGTAGAGAAACTATAAATGCTTCAATGTAAGTTTTTACTGACACTAATCTGTTCTGTTGATCATGTTTCTTCACTTTGTTGGTATTTATGTTTGTCCTTTTATTTTGTTTATATTCACCGTCACCGTTTGTGTTTATTATGTTTCATTTTTATACCCTTCATTTTCTGGCTCCACAGCACTTTGGTACCCTGTAGCAGTTTAAAGCGTTTTATAAATACAGTTGGTCAGGTAAAAGCATAATTTGCTGCAATGTCCATAAACACAACTGATGTCCAGTATTTTTCAGCTCACATTAAATATATGTTATTAGCACCATTCCTACATCTGAGATACATAACAGAAGTAAAAGGAAACTGCTGCCTGCAGCGCTGCAGAAAAACCACCCACACTGCCACCTAGTGGTTAGTGGTGGAGTTACAGAGATGTTTAAACACTAGATAGGTTGTCCGGCCTAGCTACGTATTTAGATGCTACACAAAAATAAATCAGCCTTTAGGGGGAAAGGAGACACTGAAGTTCCAGAAAACTCATTAAAATGAACATTTTATAGCCTTTTTTGTTGTTGTTTTAAAATAAAGTTTTTGGTGTAAAAGAACGTTTTGGCTGTAAAATCTAAATTTTTTGTGTGATATAAAATACAACTTTATATAAAAAAATTGCCTGTAATTAAACCTGTAATCACAACATTTTCTCCAACTTTAACAGCTTTATGGATTTTTTTAAACAGTATATTATGGAAGTCAGGGTCCAACTCATGGATTTAGTTATTTTTGCAATAATGATGATGAGGCAGCCAAGGTTTAAAAAGCATTTAATCTATCCAGACTCCAGTTTTAACATCTGATTGTCACTACACATCTTGCTGAGTCTTCCTCATTTCTTCACCAAAAAACACAAACAGCTGTTTTGAAATTGTGTGATAAATACAGCCCATAATGTGATAGTGAGTGCCAAGTCGGCCTTTTCTTTTCAAGAAAAGAAAAAAAAAACTGTTCATGACGTCATGGAAAACATCTCCAGTCAGGAGGAAGTGAGGAATTAAAGAGGACAGTGGACACCCCCTGGTGGACAACAAGGACACAACATCCTTTACAACAGCAGGACAACAGACTCAAACGTAACAAAAGCACTTTTAATAGTGTTAAAAGCTGTAATTGCTTTTCTGTACTCACAGATATTTTGTTTGTGTTCAGAATTTTACAAATTACTGAATTATTAGTTTTTCTGGAGATTATGTTTATTTGTTGTTGATTTTTAACTTCACAGTACTAAGCAGTAAAATTGAAAATGAATTTTGAAGATTCTCAGCTGATAAATGTGAAGAATGATTATAGTGATCATAACGACTGGTATTGATTGATGATCCTGCATGTGCATGTTTAACGTTCAGGTCCATGATCCATGAGGACTTCCTTCAACAATGGCTGCTGAATCTCCTCGTCTCTGACACCCTGCAGACATGCAAAAACATTGTCTTGAACATCCAGGCCAACACATGACAACATTAGCTGAGTGCATGTAGTTGATAGCTTCTGGTGTTGTGTGAGTTCCAGTCCAAGTCCAGTCCAAAGTCATTGAGTCTGAGTCATTAAAAGAAAATCAGAGGAGTCCAATCAGCTAAAAGTTGTTAAAACACATGAACCATGTTTAAAAAATAAAATCTGGTATACTAACTACCCCGTGACCCTGAACAGGACATAGCGGGTATAGAAAATGGATGGATGGATGGATGGTATACTAACTAGTTTTCCACTGCCCTCTAGTGGTGAAAACTATTACTGCTAGGTCAACACTGCCCTCTAGTGCTGAAAACTAATATTACTGCTCAGCAAACACTGCCCTCTCGTGGTGAAAACTAATATCACTACTCAGCCAACACCACCCTCTAGTGGTGAAAACTAATTTTACTGTTCATCCAACACTGCCCTCTTATGATGAAAACTATTACTGTTAGGTTGAGACTGCCCTCTAGTGATGAAAGATTAATAATATTGTTCGGTCAACACTACGCTCTAGTGGTGAAAACAAAATATTACTGTTCATCCAACACTGCCCTCTAGTGGTGAAAACTGTAACTGTTCAGTTAACACTGCCCACTAGTGGGGAAAATTTAATAATACTGCTGAGTCAACACTGCCCACTAGTGGTGAAAATCAGAATGGAGTCCAGTCGTACAGGTTTGTTTGGATTGTGATTTTGTGGTTCTGTTGGTCCGTACGTCTTCTTCCCTTCTGGAACACAGAAACCGGATGCCCAGGACTGCGAGGCTGATGGAGACACACAGTTGAAGGACGGCTGAGATGATCA
Organism: Arrhamphus sclerolepis; assembly: GCA_037176975.1. Taxonomy (NCBI): domain Eukaryota; kingdom Metazoa; phylum Chordata; class Actinopteri; order Beloniformes; family Hemiramphidae; genus Arrhamphus; species Arrhamphus sclerolepis. The sequence goes on along the minus strand of JBAMYA010103328.1, from coordinate 14,380 downwards.
GCGTGATGTCTGTTCCTGTCAACAACCTCTGATACAAGAGAAAGAAGAGACATAATTAAGAAACAACAAAAGGTCTTTCTGTTTTCCCCCAATTTTTCCTCCCTCTCCTCAGACACTTGCTCAAGCTTTTCTGAGAAAGTCATCAGAAGATAATGTCTTCAGCAAGTTCTCGAACCCTCCTTGTAAGGAGCCCTCTGTGTGACCTGATGCTACCAGTCAGCATCCAGAGACCAGCTGGCAGATAGCTCAGCTCCGTCTGTCCCAATCTAACCGTCTACATCCACACAAGACACCTAAACTCCTCCACTTGAGGCTCATTACCAGTCCAGGGTGGACATTCATCCTTTTTCTTCTTTTCATACTTGAAGATGCTTGTTTTAATTCTGGCTGCTTCAAAGCTCCATACTACCCCAGAACCCGCTGGAAGTCTCCATGAAGCATCATCTACCAAAGGTATCAAACCTGAGCAGACCCATGAGGAAACCTTCCTCTCCATGGCTGCACATGGAAAATCTGTTCATAAAGAGTGTGAACTGAATCTCTGAGAAACGGTAGCATGGACCGGAAATAGGTCTTACTGGATGAGCTGGATGAGTTTTGCTGGAATGTGAAGAAAAGTTCAGTTGTACAGTGACAAAATGGTCCGAAGCAAAGACCCTAATACCCCCATTCTCCACTCAGGATACTAGCAGGTCTACCACTCATTGGCCATCATTTCAGGGCCCAAATGTTGGCATTTTTACTGAAGAAAGACTGGTGGTTTCAGCTAACCTGGAGATCCCAGACGGCCTTAGACTGTTGAGTCTTTGGATGGGTAGTTAACATTATAAGGAACCTACAATTTCACAAAGAATCTATTCACAGAAAAACAAATGTTACCTGTTAAAGTCTTCTTACCTGAGCTAAAAAAGCCAAATAAGTGCAGTTGGCGTCAGAGTTGTGACCATAGCTCAAACTGCACATCCAGAGGACGGAGAAGTTTGCCAGATGTAGCGCGTACAGGACAACGGCGACAATGGAGAAGATGGATCCAAGTATGTTAAGAACCACACTGAAGCCCACCTGGTGGGATAAAGCCCATTACTTCTTCTGTCAGCTCCACCGAGGAGCTCAGGTTCAGTCTTTACTTACCAAGCAGGGAAGGGGACACATGTCAGCAAGAACTGATCCAGATCCAGAGATCAGGAACTGAAGATGAAAGACAGAAAAGATCCATGAGATCATGTTGATGTGTTGTCAACTGTAAATTTGTGGCAGCCCATCGCTCTGAGTCCAGCAGCCCAGATGGGTCAAATGCCGCAAAAGAATTTCCCCACAGGGATTAACAATAGTAAATCAAAAAAAAAAAAAAAACTGTACTAAGAGACTGCTGGGAATGGTTCTGGTTAGTCTGGAAGGTTCTGGGTTATTCTGGAAAGTTCTGGTTGGACTGGAAGGTTCTGGTTGGTTTGGAATGATAGGCGGACGGTAGCCCCACAACCAAACTACCAACAGGGGAAAACATAGTACCATGGAAATGGTAACCCCTGGGTGGCAGCACCTGGTTGTTACCGCTGCATTAAGGGTGTTTGTGTGATTTTTAAACTTTTGATTTTGAAAGCCAGACAGCACTGATTTACCACAAAAGTAAGGACAAAACAAGGACGAATACTGACGAGTTGGACCTCAGCTTTTATTCATTATTATTATTAAATAGTGAAATTCAATTCCTGATCCATTAATGTTCCATGTGGATCTGACAGAGTACTTCTGTTGTATTAGTATGATCTTATTGTAGTTCTTTCACCGTTGGCTTGTCCAAAGTTTTCAGTTATATTCATTATGTTTTTACTTCTGAATTGATTTTCCTCTCCAGGGACGACAGATGCTAATTAGCTGCCTGCTAACTCTGGTGCAGTGTTAAACATGTGCACTGTCAAAGAAAAAGAAAACAAATCAAATCACAAGAAATTCCTGGCTGTGATCCCATCAACTCCCAGATGGACACTGCTGTCTCCTTCTGCGGGAGGAAGACATGGTGTAGTCATGGAGGAATGTGGAGGAATGTGAGTTCTGCTGCGTTACACAGTATATATCCCGGTAGTTGGAGCGACAGGATGAGCCTGGCATCCATGTTTCTGAGATGCAGCTGGAGTTAAAGCATGAGACTAGAACCAGGAACCTTCCTCCTGATGGTCTGGAGACACCCTACATGTTAACAAGGCCAGCAGAGATCATGTTTCAGCATCTGTATGTGACGAGTTGGGACTGAGGAAGGTTTACCAGAATACCCAGCCAGTAAGGATATGAGTCCATCCGCTGTGGACCAAGTCCAACGTTGACCACTCCCACCATGATCTCTACGGTCTGTAAAGATTCAGAAAAACAAGGTCATTTAGTGTCGGATCTGAAGAGTCTAATGATCAGTGAACTCTCACCCCCAGAGCTCTGAACACATCGCTTTGAATCATCCTTTTGTTCCTCGCCGGACTGCAGAACACGGATCTGAAGAGCTGACTCGGTGATGGTAGCTCGCTATCCTCAGCTGTCGCCATGGAGACCACGGTCTTTCATAACAGAGATGGAGGGACCTTCACACCAGCAGCACGGATGACTTTAGGACGTCTGAAGTCTTTCATTGACTATTTCATCAAGTATTTAAACGCTATAACTGGTACTGGTACACGCTACGATTTAACGTAACCAGATCGTAACTGGTACTGAACGCTGTTATTCAACATAACCACACATCAACAGCTGTTGAGTCTGAATGCAGCTGTGAACAGAGAAGACGTGGAAGCAGGTGTGTTCGCTGCTGGTAGAGAGCTGATGTCTCCAGGTTTAAAATCTGCAGTAGAATATATATATTTGTATTATTTTATTTTTATTTTACTGTACATCATATCAGTGGCCGATCAACATTAAATTTAAACCAGCGCGCTTGAATAAAAAACAGATTACAACATTGTGAAAAGAAATCATTCAGATTTAGGAGAAATTCTGAGGTTTTAGTTTTCTGAACATTTAGAGAATGTTTCTGAGTAACCACGGGAACGTTCTCTGGAGGTTTTTACTGTTTATCAAACTAAACTTAAGAAAACTACAGAGGAACGTTATTTGAACGTTTTGTGTTTGCTGTTTCAGCTGCTTCATATAACTCAGGTGTGTGTCAGCAGGTAAACCAGGCGAAGTGATGTGATGAAACAAGTTCACGTTGAGGTCGTTCAGGTCAAGGAAGTTCAGTTTTCTGCAGGTGCTCGCATTTAGTTTTGTAATTCAAATTACAGTTAAAAACAGATAAACACTTTAATCTTTAAAGAAGTATAATCAGAAATTTACTAATATTTTCTTATTGATGAACACTTATGTAGACCAACAAAACAAATGACAAGAGAAAAAACACATTTAGATTATAAAGAAATGAATAGAATAAATGATAAAGTATCTATATTTTGTCTTTTCTTGATGTTGTAGATGTAAAACCAAACGTACCTGTTGTTGCCTCAGGCTGGAACTCTGATGTTCACTTCAGCTAACTGGAGGAAGTTGACGCTTCCTGTCAACTGTTGTTTCAAAATAAAATCCTCTGTCCACAGGCATGTTGGTGCAGCAGAAACCAGATATAAAACGTCTCCAGCAGGAAGTCTGTCGTCTTCTTTGAGTGACTGAGCAGCAGATGCAGTCTCAGCCTCTGCCAAAGTCAGTAAAGATATGGTTGAAGAACTTTATCAAATCCAAACATGGAGCTCTGCGACAAAGAGATTAAACCAGAAAAATGTCTGGGCTGCAAAGTAAAAGCACCGTTTTTTTCGTGCTTGAGTAAATCTTCCTTTTAACTTTTTCAGAGGCAGTTTTTGGTTCTAATATCTAAAACCATCCAGAACGCTCAGAGACATCTTGTGACCTTTTCTTTGTAAAGTTTATTTTATCGTGGCTGTATTGGTTTTTTCTACATTTCTAGGAATATTCATTGAGCGTCCGACTGCAGATGTTCTCCAGACTCCTCCTGCTGTTGTACTGCAGGTTTGGTCCACTTTTAATGTCCAGAACCTTAAGCTTTATTTTTCTGGACATTAAAACACTTAAATTCATTAAAGCAATTAATTCTGGGAAACATTTGAATTCAAGTGTAAAGGTGTTTAATGCACATTTATTGGTGGTTTCTGGAATAAATCAAAGTTATTTCCCATCATAGCCACAATAGATCATTACATGATAACATTTACTCCAACATCTACATAAAATGGTTTATGCAGAACTGTCCAGATATTTATATGTAGTCACATTTGCTCTGAATAAATATGTATTGTTTTTTCCACAGCAGCTTCCTCGTCATGAGTTATAAAGATTTTCTGGATGTTGAGGAAAAGATGTGAAAATTTATTAGAATGAATCGATATGAATCTATATCATTTTTACACAAACACAAGTCTTAAAACTTTTGCTCTGAAAGTCAAAGCTCTGCAGTATGTTTTCTAGAACAATCTAATCTTGTTGACGTGTGCATGTTTGACTTTGATAGGACTGTTGATTTTTGTAGGACTGAGGATGTGAAGGAACATTCCAGAACTGGTTCTCCTGCAGACGGACGCTGGTGCTGCTGAAGAAGAACAGGAGCTTCTGCTGAACTAAAGTCTCTGAGCATGTCTCCACACCTGAGCAGCATCTTCAGGTGTCTTCACAGATCTCAGACTGCGGCTGTGGGGGTGAGTCCATCCGTCCATCCATTTGTCCACCCAGACCTGTGATCAGTTGCTTGTTCATATGATGACCATAAAGTTCTGGATCTTCTGCAGACGGTCCAGATCCTCGTGGGTCTGTTCAATATTGGGCTGGGTCCTGGACGAACGAGTACGCGTCCCGGAGACTTCAGCAGCCTGGGAGCTGCTTATTGGCTGGGTTCTGTGGTAAAAGGAGCTCTCCTATTGGCTGATTGTTTTAAACTGAAACAACATTTATTCACAAACACAAAACTGTCTGAAAAGATGTTCAAATATAGACATATAGAAATAAGCAAAAATATAAGAGAAAAAAGGAGTACATTTAATCAATTCTATTAAACAAATAAAAATAAATAATCAACGTCTGCTGGAGAACAACAGCAGGACGAACCTGGACCATCTCTACATTCTTCAGAAACTCATAAACCAAATGTTAAATATTAACATCCATGTTTCAGCCAGCTAACTGTTTAAATATGTTTTTTAAGAAAGTCCCCAAACACTGCAGCGAGTAGTTTCCTGACCTTTAGATCACCCTCGATGAAATCTCTTTACCACATCAGATGGATTCTTCTTGTAGTTTCTTTATTCAACCATCACTGTGGGCATTGAACACCATCAGAGATGATCATTCCCAGCAACATTTATGTCCTTTCTGTCTTCCGCCTCAGTTCATCTTAACTGGAATCATGTCCATCTTGGCAGGACGCTTCCCCTCCTCCTTCCTGGTGAGTTAGATCCTAACCCTCCTGGTCACTTAGATCCTAACCCTCCTGGTCAGTTAAACCCTAATCCTCCTGGTCAGTTAAACCCTAACCCTCCTGGTCACTTAGATCCTAACTCTCCTGTCTGATGAGGATTGAAATGTTGAAAGTCAGCTCAGAAAAGATCAGGAGAAGCTTCTTCCTGTAGTATGTTCAGACCAACCACCACGGACCAGGGAACTCTTAGAACCTGGACTTCATCTGGACTAGACCACTAATACTTTAAAGAAGATTGATAAAGTTTGTTATGATTTATCAAGTTTCACCTGTTTTCATGCCAAAAACATCTTTATTTTGCTCATATCACTTATTATAACTGTCACTGAATTTCACCTTTCATTTTATTCTAATCATATGTTCTACTTTATTTCACAACAAAATTTGATTTTGTACAAAACAATTAATTTTCAATTTTACGAGAGCAGTGATTTTCATGAAAAAGGTTGTGATTCTTTTGCAAAATTGGATATTTTATGACAAAAATTCATTTATTTTAAGGAAAAAAAGATGTGATAGTGAGAATTTCACCAATTCACAAAGCTCCAATTTTATGATCAAAGTTTTGCGAAATCTGAAAAGTACAAAATTTACTTTTTTATCGTCTGAGTCCAGGAACTAACAGGAAATCTGACAACATAGCTGGTTGAGAAAATAAAGAATAACTGTCCCTTTAACAGTAACCATGGTGATGATTTAGCCCTTTAATGGTAACCATGGTGATGATGTGGCCCAGGATGAATAGTGTCTATTTCCAACAAAGTTGTCTCAAGGCACTTCTGAGAAACCCAGAGCTTGTTCCTGGAGCACATGGTAAAGCCTAAGCGTGGCAAGAAATAAATTCCCTCTTTAGAAAAAAAAAAAACCTGGAGCAGGATCTGGATCAGATCTAGGGGGGACCCTCCTGGTGATAGCCAGCTGGGTAAAGGAAGACATGAGGAGGAAGACAAGACAGTGGTGATGAGGAACAGAGAGAGGAGAGGTACCAAACTATCTATGATGTGGCACAAAAATATACAAATATCTTGCATATAAATGTAAATCAAATACTGTATACAAATATGTGGTGGTTGGAGGGTCAGACTGCAGGTCAATCACACATGCAGGTAAACGCCAGGATGGTCAGAAGATGGAAGGTTTGGGAGACAAGGGGGAGAACAACATCACCATGACATAACTAGGAGGTGGTCTAAGAGACTCCAGAGTTAAAGGCTTTAACAAAAAGGAAGGTCTTCAGCCTAACCTTAAATCTAGAGAGGGAGTCTGCCTGCTGGACCAAGGTTGGGAGTTGATTCCATAATAGAGGAGCCTGATGGCTGAAAGTCCTTTGTAGACCTGCAGACTCTTGGAACATAAAGTAAACCAGCATTTAGGTAGCTGATGTTCTATTGGGACAGTAAGGAACTAGATTAAGTAAATAGATGGAGCAGATGATCACTGCAATTGTAAAACCTCCTGGTACGTGCCTGGTTCACAGGATCCAGGGTTACAGAATCTATCATGGGAAAGAAGCTTTGGAAGAACAGGACCAAGTAAACGATGAGTGAAAGATAATTCAAGTTGGACACCCCTGATTTAAATTTTAACTTTATTGATTTAATTTTCTGTTTCGTTTTAATCTTCACTATCTAAATACGTGTCATACTAACTGTATGTGACAGAGTTTAAACTCTTGTTCATCTCAGATGGGCTTCGCCGTGTTCATGAACATTGTTGGTGTGATCTTCGCCATCACTGGGATGGTTCTGTACATTGTTGACCTGGGAGATGCCTCTCTGCTCTGGATTTGTCAGCGCGGCACCTTCACAGCTGGTCTCCATGATGACAGCTGCAGAAATGTGGCCCTCTTTGCTCAGGTGAGACGTACCTGGCCACTCAGCACCTCCGTTCCAGACTGCAGTGGTCTCTGACCAACCCTAACCCCCTCCGTCCACCAGAACCTCCTAACAACCATGGACTACACGCTGGTGGTTCTGGCGATTCTTCTGCTGCTCGTCAGCATTCGTTTCGCTGTTCTAGGCATCGCCTTTCTGACCGGTGACGTGGAGGAGCAGCAGGTAAGGAGCACTGTGGTGATGAAGGAGGACAGGATCAGATCTTCATGATGTTCAGGTTAGTAAATCTCTGCAGCAGCTTATTTAACAGGAGATGAGTTAGAGTTAATAAAACTGACTTCCTGTTTCCAGCAGTTAGAACATTCAGAGTGAAATAAAGTCCAGCTCTGCTGTCTGGTGGTTAGAAGAAGAAACTCATAAGGGACCAAAACCACATGAATCGAACCGGTTTTAAGGTAGAACAGCTAAATGACTGTTAACGTTAGTGCAGGGTCACCAGAGACTCACAAACAGCCTTCAGTGTTGTAGGTGTCTCCAGCACAAAGGAAACAACAGACAGCCTATAGAGTACACCTGTGATTGGTCAGCTACCTCACTCCTCCAGTTTCCTCTTCTCACAACAACATCACCATTACAAAAAAAACAACAACAAAAAAAACAAAAAAAAAACATATAGGCTCTCTGTGTGTCGAGGACACAAAGAGGAAGGAGAGGTGCTGATAAAGATGGGCCACTTTTCTTTCAGTTCTGCTTCCTTCATTTTTTTTTTTTATTTTACCTTTATTTTACCAGGAATGTCCCATTGAGATAAAAAACCTCTTTTCCAAGGGAGTCCTGGCCAAGAGGCAGCAAATCATTTGAACTAATGAATATAATAGAATAGGATATGTTCATTATGCCCAGTATTATTAAGAAAAACAACATTTGAAAATAAATAAAATTAATACATGGAAGGATAAGTTGTTTTTTTTTTTGTGACAAACTTCAACATGAAAGAATTTCCTGCATTCTGATTCAATACTCGGAGTTTCTCAACAACCACTTCCTGAAATGAACCCCAAAAGTTTGACCATAGAACATTTGCTGATCAATGTTGATCATTTCAGGAAATCATTAGGCCTACAGGAAAACAGAGGGGAAAAAAAAGTAAAATCAGTGTTTGTGGTCACAGAGAGGCAACTTTCAGAAATAAAGCTTGGGGGAAGTGAGTGAATCTGGTCTGACCATGTTTGTGCGGCTGTGATGTGTTGCAGGAAAACGAGCCAGTTCAAGCATGTGTTTTTGAATTTAGCCACTGATAGCAGCCGTTGATATCAACCTGTTGTAGCAGCTATCAGAAGAGCCGACTACCATGGAGCGGGAACCGGGTCTTCTTTCATTTAGATCAGGAGGTACTTTTTCCTCCATAACCCGCTTTCTGAAATGGACCCCAGCAGCGTGTCTGCGAAGCATTTTCTGTTCAGTGTTGATCATTTCCAGCTCTATCACGAGTTGCTCTCTCTTCCCTGGTGTCCATTTCAGAAATGAAGTGTCTTGATGACACACTTTCCTGTTGTTGTTTTTTCAGAAAGTGTTGTTAACATTGTGACAACACATTTGTATGCGGCTGTTTATTATTTATTTATCTGACAATGACGATCACAGACAGGATAGCAGGCTGGTCTCTGGGAAAAATAAAAACATCACGCCCCCTACTGTCCTGGAGGTGAATTGCTTTACAACACTCTCCGAGCAACGGAGAAGTATAAACGGTTCACATCTCCGTTCTCGGTTCCAACTGCGTGTCAGAGTGACAGAGTTGGAGATGCATAAAACAGCCTTAAGGGGGTCTCTGTCTCCCAATAAAAATTTTAAAAAGTTGTGCAAGAAGTCTTAATTAATTAAATAACTTCTCCTGGAGGCTAAAGAGGGTTTTACGAACAGGCATGGCACAGCTTTTCTGTACAGAAGAATCTTTTTTTACTCCATTTGTTGTCAATTCTTTTTTGCCACGCTACACTTGTGAAACATAATGAATGAAATGAAACATAATTTTCTGTAAGTACAGATCTAAAGATACTGTCCTTAACTTTATAAAACAAAAATTTAGCAGAGAAATGCACCGGTGTCTATGTAGACTATGAGGTGAGTTGAAAAATATATCCTTGGGAGGAAAGGGAAAAAACAAACAAGATATCGTGGCTCTAGTATTTTAACATTAGTGAACACATCTCTCAGATCAGGTGTTGTTCCTATTGCTTTTAAATATGGCATTGTGCAACCCCTTTTATAGAAGAATAGCCTAGCCCCCTGTATCTCAAATTTTAGACCCATCTCTAAAGTCCCATTTTTATCTAACTGTGACTGTGAAATGGAATATACACTATGTATGCTTCACATATGAAATTCATTTTATTAACAAATAAAATGATTTTGATTAGCTTTCTGAACAGAAGAGTGCTGCCTCTCTTGGCCCCCTTGAGTCATTTACTCATCAGTCTGCTCGGAACTTGGGTTTAATCTTTAACAGCTCATTTAATTTTGATAAATAAATTACTTCTATTGTGAAAAGCAGCTTCTTCCAGCTGAGACTGTTGGCCAAAGTGAAGCCATATTTGCCCCATACATATTTTAAGCGAGTCATTCTTGCTTTTATTATTTTGAGACTGGATTATTGTAAATCTTTATTTATTAATGTAGAACTGGCAGCACTTCTTTGATGCAGAGTGCTGCTGGCTGGCTCTTAACCAGGAAACATGACTATACTGATTGTTTTTGAGGTTTTAAATGGTTTGGTATCACAATATGGCCTTTTTCATGTCCACGCGTCTGAGTGCTGAGGTTTTCCAGCCAGATGGTTCTAGATGTTCAAGATCTAGGCTTAAAAACCAAGGTGACTGAACCTTTTCAGTCACTGGTCCTGTTCTCTGGAGCAGATTACCGTTGCAAATAGGAGCTGCTGAAACTCCACATTCAGGTCTTTGCTAGGTACTTATCTCTTCTTATTGGCCTTCAATTTGATCTGAATAACAACATTTGTTTAATTATTCTATTTACTTCACTAAGTATCATGTGCATACTTTTATTGTTGTTTGATGATTGTCTGTAAAGCACTTTGGTCAACACTGGTTGTTTTTAAAAGCGCTATAGAAATAAATTTGACTTTCAGCAGACCCCCGGGACCCTGCACAGGACAAAGCGGGTATGGATAATGGATGGATGGATGGATGTTCCTTCACTAAAGACAAATTTGTTGTGTTTTCAGGATGTCAGAGATGCTGAGATTCTTCCATCGTTGTTGGAGGAAGTTCCTCTGAGAGTTCCTGCAACTTCAGCTGATCCTGACCTACAGTGAACAGGCATGAGTCTTCTAGCCTGACCAGCCAGAACCAGTACTTCCACTCTGTACTTGATTAGAACAAAGCTCAGGTCAGATCTGATGGGAACTGGTCAGAACACGTCCAATGTGGTCAGAACTGGTCAGATCTGGTCAGAAACAGCTTCAATTCTGCTGCAAAATAAAAGACTCCTGTTTCATTTAAATACAAATCTGCTCTGGGAAGTGATTTATTTCATCTTGTTTATTTATTTTGCATCTCTAAAATTACACATATTTCAGTCTCTTCTGGGTTCTTCTACATCAGCTTCACACCATCAAACCTCCAGTTTCCAACCACCTCAGAATTATGAAGAACCAGTCACATGACCTGTCACTCTTCAGGAGGGTGGGGCTTTCTCTAAACTCTAAGTTGCTCTATGAGGATGTTTAATGGTTTAATGGAAAAAGAAGGATCAAACCAGTGATGAGGTTGAGTCACCAAACCTTCAGTCTGGAGTCTAATGTCCTTGAGACACATCCAACATCATTGAAGTCAAATCAGAGAGGACTCATCAGCCTCCACTTTTAAAAGACACGTGCCATCTTTAAAGTGTTTACCTGAAACTGATATTAAAGCTTTCTCTTCTGCTGTATCAAGGATCAAATGTTTTGAAATCTGCCCAGTCTGGAATCTGGACCATCAGAGGGTTTCTGTAGCGTTTTCAGGTGAATCTTTTATCTACTCTGCTCCACTGTTCTTGAAAAACGTTTGTGGGAGGGTTAGCGGTTTAAACCAAACGTTTGTTGCTGCAGCCTGACCGGACCGGACTGATTCCAGGTGGCATTCTGAATTCCTGAGCGCTGAAAAAAGATTTTTTATTTCTTGCCAACATGGACGGACGTGTGAAATAGAAAACACATTATTTATGCTTCACATATGAGCCTCATTTTATTGACAAAATTATTTTGATCATCTTTCTGAACAGAAGAATGAATGGAAACCAGTTACAACATCAAGAGAGATGAAGAGATCAAAACGGACAGCAGCACATTTCAATTCATGCAGAAAACAAAATAATCCCTGGAAGAAACCTTGAATCAGTCCACCTCTTTCAGGAGTTATCCAGATCTGATGTATACACACAAAGTTAAAGAAAGATCACAGATGTTTGAAAACATGAAAACCTTAAAAGTGACCAACTTAAAGGAAGGGTAAACCATTTCTGTACTCAGAGAGCTAGCTTCTCCTCTCTGTCCAGAACCTCATCAGGACCTCTGACATGTTCAGGCTGCAGGTTTCTCAGCATCGTTCATCATCAGTGGTTTCAGGTTTTCTGGGTCACCTGAGGTCTGAAAGAGATCATGGACAACAAACAGTTTCTTTCTGTTAAACGTTTGTTTAAAACACAAACTTGACTAGATGAAATTCAACATGTCTGTTGCACAGATTTTAAAAGGTTTGTAAACAGTTCATTTTAGCCTGGTCCTCACCAGAGTCTTTGCACTTCATTTCATTCCTGCAAAGAGTCTGGTCACTCTTCATCGCCAAACATTTACTTCCTGGTGGGCGGGGCAATTTTCTGAAGCTTAAAATCATTGGTCAAACTGTAAAATGATAACGTTTAGTGATTACGTATGCCACACGCTAGCACAGCCGTCTTGTACTTCTGTTGTAAACACAGTCCTTCATACCAGAGAACATTCAGTTCAGGGCGACGACATCATTTCCATTCAAAAAATGAAGGGAACACTCATTTAGCTGATTCTCCAGGACAGAGCGAATATCCTCTCGTATACGCGTGCGTCGCCATTGTGGTTTTTAAAGAACTCAACTGAACTACAATTTCTAACTGACAACAGCCACGCCCTTCTGTTTGTTGATTGGTCAGTCATTATTTGCCCGGGAGTTAACCACAAAGAACTGAGCTTTTTCAGACTATGTGATGAAGTGAAATAAAATGGAACGGGATTACTAGTCTGGTGAGGACCAGGCTAAGTTAATACAACACCTTTTAGGAATTTAGAACTTAATTTACACAAAAGAATAAATGAAAGGCCTTTTTGTTTTCATTCATTTTACAGTAGATCATCCTCCAGGTTGTAATGGACCATTCTAGATTCACAAACACCATCAGTCAGCTGAGCTCTAGCACACCTCCTTCGTGGCTCTATGCCCATCATAGCTCTATCGTAACGCTAACAAACATCTATTGTAGCTCTAACAGACCTCTATTGTAGCTCTATTGTAGCTCTGTCAGACCCGTGACAGACTTCTATTGTAGTTCTAACGTACTTCTACTGTAGTTCAAACATACCCCTATGAAACTTCTATTGTAGCTCTATCTTTCAGGACCCTCAGTTTCAGTGTCTGCTCTGACCATAACTGGATGTCTTCCTGCTCTCTGTCTTTTTACCTGCTCACTCAATCATCAATTATCACCTGCTCACTTGTTCAGTCTGTTTCTAAGCAGCTCAGAAACCCTGAGCTGCCAGACTGTGATGTGTAAACACTACATGCTCTCTCCAGCCTGCTGTTTCTGGGATTCTCTGGAAGACCTGGAACATTTAGCCCGTTCTGATTGCTGTCTGACCCCAACGTCATTTGTACCTCAGTCTCATTCTGATCCTGACCTGTTTTCCTGATTATTGCCCAAAGGTTACGACATTCTTGTACTGAATGTTCTCAGCTTTTTATTCAGCTGAAGAACTGCTACCGCTATCAGAGCTCCACCAGAACTCTATTGTAACTCTACTGTAGCTCTATCTGACCTCTATGGTAACCATCTACCTCCATGATATTGTGAAAGAAACATTTGTCCATTCTCAACCTTATTGCCTTTGTTCTTCATGGCCTTGATTCCCAAGACGACAACGCTGAAAATGACACAAAGCTCCAGGACCGACAGGACAATCATCACAGCGGTGATTCCTGTCTGAAGCACCTGGTGAGACACAAACACCATTAAGCTACTGGACCTTCCTGCTTCTGTAGTTCTGAAAGGATGGACCACATGCTGCAACAGTTTTAAAACAGGCTTACAAGTTTGAATTGCTCGAAAAAAAACAGAGACATGACTGAGATGCTGCTAAAGTTGAAATCAGCTATATCCTTTTGTTTTATTGGTGGTTTACTAATAATAGTGAATAATTCTCTTCAGGAGGATGTGAATATATTAATTTAGCACACACAAAGTGATTTGTCAAACCTGAAAGCAGGTTTGAACATAGAAACTGAACCTATATTGAACACGTTTCAAAAGGAGGTGCAAACAGTCTGCATGTGTAATTGCACACACATGGCTGTGGTTATTGTTGCAAGGAGACATCGAAACGAAGGAGACACAGGAGAAAGCATTATTATCGTATATGAGGAAACAATCATTAAAACATATACTGATCCAGCATTGCCATTTTGGAGCTGCTGGAACTCAGAATGGATTTGGAGCCAGCTACTTGAAGGAGTTACACAATATCTGCAATGACAAAACTTCTTTCTAGTTAACACTTTTTTTGCATCTGGCTCATTCCAGCATACGGTAGCTGTTACAAGCTGGGACCTCCCAATCCAGTTAAGATGTGCTATCTGAAGTCCTAAATGTCATGTGGCACCAGGCGGCCAAAGTTATTAGGTTTCCATGCATTTTGTAGTCATTAAATGGGATCAAACAATGCTTTGTTTTTGCAGTAGCTGGATTTCCCAGAGTGATATGAGTGATTGACTGCACCCATGTGCAGCTTGTGCCCCCAGCAGACACTGAGCATGTGTACAGAAATCGCAAACACACT
>JBAMYA010103317.1:0-20159 GCA_037176975.1 Arrhamphus sclerolepis | reverse complement strand
CATGTTCATTGCTGGATTTATGGAAAAACATCAACCAATATTGCATATCCATAATTATTATAATGGATATAAATAATGAATACTTACACTATAATGTAAATTTGAAGTGTAACACAAAAAAAACAATATTTTTACACCTATTTTGAATTTTACTCGAATACAGATACAAATACTTTTCCCTCCTCAACAAATACAAATACCATCTGCTCTACACACCCCTAATAGGTATACAATTCTCCCCCAATCTGTCAGAGTTGTTCCACCTCAATTTCACCCCTCTATTGAAAACAATAAAAGATGATGTAAAACGATGGGCGACAATACCCCTTTCAATTATAGGAAATATTAACACCATTAAGATGATAATATTACCTAAACTCAATTACTTATTCACCATGATCCCTATTCAACCCACAACTGTTTTGTGTTGTTTTTTTTTGGATACAATTATAACAGCATTTTACTAGAAAAAAAAACAAAACAGAATAAAACTAATAACTTTACAGCAGTCAAAATCTCAAGGTGGTCTGGAAGCACCAAACTTCCACCACTACTACTTAGCAAACCAATTACAATACCTCATCAAATGGATACATTCAACTCATCATCTTCATCCTTGGCTGGACATCGAACAATCTGACTGCAAAGACATATTAATAAAAGACCTACCATTCATCAGCAACACTATTAGACATCACAGTTGTTTCAAAAATCCAGCAATTGCAGCAACTCTGACAGCTTGGTGGAAGATTAATAAAATAAGGAACACTATATTCTCACCTACGACTCAAACGCCCATATGGAATAATCTGGATTTTACTGCAAATAATTCACCTTTGTCTGGAATTAAATAGAGGGAAAAGGGCATTACACATGTCCACCACATCCTTGATGAGCATAACTTCTTAACATTCCACAACTTATTGATAAATATAACAATGACAGGAAACAATTTCTCCAATATAATCAACTAAAACAATCCATCAAAGCAAAAATAGACATCAATAATTATCACCCAGGACAACCATCACTACTAGACAGTATCAATAAAATTGAAAAGTCTGCAAAAATACTTTCAAAGCTGTATAAATTAATATCCTCAAACAACAATTCACTTCAAATTCCAATCAATAAATGGGAAAAAGATCTTAACATCCATACAGACAATCAATTTTGGAACAACGTCTGTTGTAACATTTTCATCATGTCCAACAACACCAAAATACAGTTAATACAATATAAAATAATTCATAGAACACACCTCACAAAGCACAAGATGCATGTGATGAAACTTACAGAATCAGACATTTGCACACACTGTACACTCAATACAACTGATGATCACCTCCATGCATTCTGGCTCTGCCCACCAATACAAAACGTCTGGAAAGAAATAATCACCAAACCATCCCAAATCTTTGGTCACAATATCCCGCTATCCTCTTCTGTCTGCTTACTTGGTAATCTAGAAGAATTGAACATAAGCAAACAGATCCAAACCCCGCTGCTTGTAGCCCTGACTATTGCCAAAAAAACAAAAAAAAGATTACTTCTTCACAATGGCTAGCTCTTCTCACACAACAGATATCAGTGGATCAACAGTCAACAAAAGATAAAAATCAATTTGAATATTTCAATAAAATAGGCTATATTCCATAATTCTAAATGTCATTTCGATGCCAGTGAATTAGTATCACTATGGAAATAAAGACCAAGAGAAGAGAGGGGAAATGGGAGAACTATCAATAAGTTCAGATAACATGCTCCTTAAACATCCTTAACTCATCTACTGTCGTGTTTTTTTGTTTGTTCGTTTGTTTGTTCCTGTTTTTGTTATTAGCTTTCCTATTCGTCGGCTATGTTATTTTTTAAATTAATTCCTCTGGTTTTTCGTCATCCATGCAATCATAGCACATTATGTTTGTCTTGTATGCGCAAATAAATAAATAAATAAAGTTTTATTTTAGACTTCATGTCCATAAGGTACAGCTGTGAAACAGAAAAAAGTTAAAATGAAAAGAAAATGCAATGATTTTTTTTTAATTCTTTTTGAGTTTTATTTCTTTGCAGACAATGTAACCTCCAAGGTTTTTATGTAATACTAATACTAATAATAACTGGTAATACTAAATTATGTACAACCAGAGCCTGTTGTACATAAAGTTGAAACACTGATGTGCAAAAATGACAATGAAAACAGTTTAGGCATTAATTAACTGTAGCCTACATGTAGGTATGTCTAAGGTGATCAAATGTCCTCTTTTGCCCGGACATGTCCACTTTTTACACCCTGTCCAGGGCGTCCACGGGGGAGGGGGACTTATACATTCTGATGTAGATTATCCCAATTAAGAAAATAATGAATTATTCTGACTATTTGTCTTGCAATCAGCTAAATAGGAGTCGTGTGAGATCCAGTCTCTATCTACGATACAAACTGCTTCTACTTCCAATAGCAGTGTGGTACAATGGTTAAACTGGTGACAGCTAATGCAGTAGATCGCGCGTTTGAACCTTTCACTTGATATGTCTTTTTTTTTTCTTTTTTTTTTCTCAGCCAGACACTTAGGCTATTGTTTTATTTAAACGCATGGTTCATAAAGCTACTTTGTGTTTTTGGGTTTGAATGTAGGAAATTCCCCCCAGACATTCCACAGGTTAATAATCATTTGTAACATGGATTTAAAGAATGTATTAAGGGATAAAAAGCCCTTACTTACGCATTTACCCGATTAGCAATACGTTACCAAAAACATGCTTTGCTTTATTAGCGGCTGATGTGTTTGATGTCCCTCCATTAATTTCAGTTCCTCAAAGCTACACATCACAGCTACACACAGCTGCAGCTTCTTCTGTGAAATAAGATGATCTCGCCATCATCGAAAACGGTAACTCACGCGGCAACATGCACTTTTACGTGAACACGCACAAACTCCGAGTAGGTTAACAGAGGTTCAGCAAATCATGTTCATAACCACCTTCGTAGTACCGAGTAAGCCACGTTTCGTAGTACCGAGATAGCCTGGTTTTGTCAACCCTGGGTTTGCAGGTTAACGCCGGGTTATATCTGGGTAAGTTAACCCCGTTTCGTAGTGCAGGCCCCAGGTCATACTACCCTGTTGGGTTTTTTTTTGTTTGTGTTTTTTATTTGAAAAATGCATGGAAGTCTCTGGAAAAGATATGGTCCTGAAGGCATCAAATGTTGCTCCAAAATCTCAGTGCACTTTTCTGCATTACTGCTCCCATCATAGAAGTAGAAACAATCTTTGCCAAAGACACCGATACAACCCCAGACTATCACAGAGCCTGTTTTTTTTTTTTTAATCCGCTGCTAGAAACAGTCTGGATAGTTATTTTTATCTTCGATCCAGAGCACACGCATCCATGTCTTCCCAAACAAGTTTTTAAATACCAACTGTGAGCGTTGTCTGCATATACAATGTTATTTGGAATGGCACAAGTTCAGTAGGTGCTTGTAGAACTGAAGAAGCAGAGGTCCTCATACAGAGCCTTGTGGTTCTCCTTGATTGGTACAATACGTTTTCACTGTCTGATGGTCCATTCCTAATGCTTCTGTAAAAGATTAATAAAATACGACTAAATTTTCCCACAGAAGCATTTGGGAATGTAGCACCATATTGTCATGATTTTTACAGAAATCTTTTGTCCATGTGGTTAGACATAAGTTATTGATGAATAAAGGTTCATGCGCCAGCATCAATGGATGGATTGGCTGTCACAGATCTCTCTTGTCCTTTACACTCTGAAATGGAGGTTGCAAGAGCACCCAAATACAGGAAGGTCAGGCTGGAGGGAGGAGTAATCCAAAAAAAGACTCAATAATAAAACAGAACAACAAAACTCCAAAACAAGACAGATACCAAAAAACATACCAGGTCCAGAACCAAAAACTAGAACCAGGAATCAGAAGAAGACTGAGGGGATAACAAAAACAAGAGAACATGTTTTACTCCAGGAGCAAACAGCAACCACAGGGAGAAAACAGTTACGGACAATCAACAAGGGAGAGAAAGACCTAACAATATATAGGGGCAGGAGCTGACGAGACATGATGAATGCAAACAATCAGGGAGAACCCTGCAAGACCGACTGCGGAGACAGGTCGGGTGGGAGCCCTGCGCTAGGCTGCACAGCAGAGACAGCCAGAGCAGGAACAGAAACTGATAAAGTTGATGAAGCTAGAGCAGGAACAGAAAACGATAGTGCGGATGAAGAAAGGGCAGGAACCGATGAAGGTGATGAAGGTGATGAAGCTGATGAGATCGGGGCAGGAACAGGAACAGAAGATGATAAATCTGATGAAACAGAAGCCAATGTGTCTGTCAAAGCCTGGGTTGGAACAGGAACTGATGAAGCTGGACAAGGATGGGGTGCATCAACTACCACAGGAACAGAAACAGGAACAGAGGGTGCGTCGACCACCTCCGAAGCAGGATGGTGTGCTTTGACCGGGAACAGGATGATGAGGTGAAAGATGAAAGGCTGGGACTGAGTGCAAAAGTGTTGAGGAGCCAATCAGATCAGTCTATCCATGTAGAGAGTGTCTGAGACTTAACGTGACGATGACAGTGGTGAGAAGTTTTAGTCTGAATGGTAAAAAGCTGTTGTTTGAATCAGCTTTGACATTAACATTAATTTGACAGTTAAAGACTCAGACTTCCGTGACAATCTCTTTCAGAATTTGGTGGATGTGGTCCATCTCATTTACAAATGCTAGAAGACATCTGCTAAATTTGCTCTCATGATAAAGGAAGATATCCATGTTTATCCATGTAAATAATGATTTTTCCAGTCGTACTAGAGTCAGCTGTGGAGTAGCCTAGGATTCTGTTCTTGGACCAATACTTTTCTCTTTATACATGCTTCCTTCAGGAAACATCATTTAGAAGCATAACATAAATTTTCATGGCTATTCAGATGATACTTAACTGTATGTATCCTTGCAATTGTGTGAAGCTAATCAAATAGCATTGTTAGATGCTTGCATTAAAAATGTGAAGACCTGGATGACTGGAAATTTCCTATTACTTCTTACATACAAAGGTTTGAACAATAAAGTTTCAGTATATCTGAAAAATCTCATAATTCCATACTGTCCTACTAGAACACAGTCTGTAGGCCTAGAAATAGTCCCAGAGACTTTAGCTATCAGGTTCGTCTATGATGGAATTAACTCCCAACTTCGGTCCAGGAAGCAGTCCACCTGTGTACATTTAAGGTTAGGCTTAAGATCTTTCTTTTTGATAAAGCCTTTAACTCTGCAGTCTCTTAAATCACTTCCTAGTTATGCTGCTATAGGCCTAGGTTGCTGAGGGGGAATCCTATTGTCCACTGAGCATCTTCACCCTGTGTCTGATCTCAGTTTAAGATTATCTTGAATGACTTTAATAGGATCAACATTGTCTATGTTCTGTAGTCTTGCTCTCTTCTCTCTTCTGCTTTTTCAGGTGCTGCTATGGTAATGTTGTGGTTCTGCTTAGCTGCAGAGGAGAGCTGAGTCAGCGGCTCAGGGAGC
The DNA here is from genome assembly GCA_037176975.1 of Arrhamphus sclerolepis. NCBI lineage: Eukaryota > Metazoa > Chordata > Actinopteri > Beloniformes > Hemiramphidae > Arrhamphus > Arrhamphus sclerolepis. The sequence continues at coordinate 14,623 of JBAMYA010103317.1, read as the reverse complement.
AGCACCAGTGAGGGACATTGATTGGCACACCTGTACTGCATGTGCCAATCAATGTCCCTCTATTTAAACAGGAACCACCAGGGACCACCAGGTCAGCTGCTGCAGTGCACATCATTATTTGAAATAAACAAGAAACTGTGTGTTGTTTTCTATGCTGACTTGGGCCCTGTGAATTGCTAAGCAAACATTTATATATCTTAGTACCTTTCCTCTCTCCGTTTTGTGTCCCTGATTTTTTTCTTCCTTTACCCAGCTGGCTATGAGCAGGGTCCCCCCTATAATTGATCCAGGTCCTGCTCAAGGTTTCTTTTCCCAAGAGGGAGTTTTTTTTCTTGCCACTGTTAGGCTTTGCTATGTGCTTGAGGGTAATGATGTGGGTTTTCTCAGGAGCGCCTAGAGACAATTTCGTTGTAATAGACACTACATAAAGAAAACTGAACTGAAACATAATTTAATAGTTTTAAAAATGTTTATGATGAAGAAACTCTTATTTATATTTCTTCATAATTTAATAAATAAATTCAATTTTACTCCATATCAAACTGTAATCATAGATTGACTTTAGCATAAACAGTAAAAACCACAATGTTAATTATGCTTGCATTGATAAACAATAAGGATCTTTCAAATAAATAAAAAAATAAGCCCTATAAGCCAACTTAAACCTTAAATCAAAACATTTCATCAAAATGTTCTCATTGTCACTATTAACAAATCGTGACAGAGTGTGAGGCAATCAGACTGGTTGATGTAAACATTTAAATACTGTGGTGAGTCCTGCATAATGCTGCACTATGGATGCATTGGCACTGCTGGAAGACCTTGCAAATGGGAGAAATAGGAGGGAATGTGTTTTCACTGATCACCAGGTACCTGGCCCATGTTGATGACTGGCTAATATGCCGATTTATACTGCCTAGAGCTTTACTGTTGGATCTATTTGCTGAACTGAGTGTAATACTGGAGATACTGACCCACTGGAACCACAATATCCCTGTTCAAATACAGACTGTGTTAACCACCCTGGGTTTCCTGGCGAATTAACAGACAGGTATATGTTTAACATAATCAACAATTAGTTGATTCTCTGTCTGAAGTCACTTTTAGGAACAACATAATGATGTGAAATCATCCATAGGTCTGGGATATTGCAGCCAGCGCTAAGCGCATTAATGCCTGCATCCTGGATGACATTAATATGACCAGTCCATACATCAGATTTCCCTACACTTTGGGAAAACAGACCAACATTAAAAGGCAGTTTGCAGCAATGTCGGGTTAGATCCTACTACCCTACTACTTTTGTTGAGTGGAACATAGCTACAAATAAGATGTAGCTATGTAGAGATTTTTTCTGATAGGACAAAATTGGTCTCTAGAACAAGAATGCAAACAAGACACAGCCATTTGGTATAATTAAAACAGTCCACGTAAGAAAGAGACGGTGCTTGCACAGTTGGACCATTGAGCAAGAGGATCTGGAACAATCAGAGGGTAGTACACCTTACCTGGTGTGCACACCCCATGGGAGCCAGTTTAGTCCCAGAGAGTCACAGCAGCCACAAGCAAAGCAAGGGTGAAATGCATTGTCTCCATGTGGACTTAACTTCAGAGAGAGAATAGTGCATGAAAGTCAATGTGAGCAGCAAAGAGAAAGCTGCAGCTGCAAAGCTGATAGAGACCAGCAGTTGGAGGTCTGATTGGCCCCTGCTACAGCAGGGCCTGTGGGTGCTGGTAGCCTGGTGGAAGCAAGCTAGCTGTTGCAAAACTGGAGGCTGTTATTCTCGTGGAGACTGGTTCTTGCAAAGGTGGAAGCTGGTACCCTGGTGGAGGCTAGCTGTTGTAAAACTGGAGGCTGGTATTTTGTTGGAGACTTGTTGGAGGTTGGTAGCCTGGTGGAAGCTAGCTGATGCAGAGCTGGAGGCTGATAGCCTGGTGGAAGCTAGCTGTTGGGGAGCTGGGGACTCATAGTCTGGTGGAAGCTATCTTCTTCATGGCTGGTGGCTGATGACTTGCTACTGCAGAGGTAGTGGATCACAAAAAGGCTCAGGCTTCAAACAATTCAAGGGCAGACTAGGCCTCAACAGTCCTGAGACAACTGGCACAAATGTATCTCAAAAGTAAATCCCAAGATGTATTGGAGTAAGAAAATCAAAAAGAGCTTGCAAAGTATCCCATGTTCAAACCTATGATTGATCCTGACATAAAACATGACTTAAAACATTAAAATTTACAGACCTCCTGAACAAGGGATCCAGGTACCTGCCATCTTGGATTGAGCAGGTGTTACTGATACCAGACTTGGTTCTCACTTCTTTCTGACTTCATTTCAGATCTAAACACTGGTGTGTAATGAACCAATGATATAAAAAGCTGAAGGCGTCTCTCACATCGCCATGTTGACAGTTTTCTTCTGCTGCTTCATTGATCATTGGCTGCCTTGACTCCTGCCGTCAGAGTTGTGATGAGCACTGAAGAGCAGAGATGTCTCTGCTCTTGGTTTTGATTCTTTCTGATGCTTTTTCAAACAGAGCACCTCAAGCTCTTAAACATGAGAACACAGAATGCTTGTCTATTCTTCAGGCAGAAGAAGCAAATGCTGCATTGTACTGCTTAGATGAAGATAACAATGCTCTCTGAAGCATTAATGCGCACATTTATCTGCTGGTTATTTATTCTGTTTTTCTCTGTGCCACTTCAGCTCTGAGGAAACTTAAAGTAGGTTTGACGCATCGATTTGCTGTGCTGTATGTTGTTTTATATGGTGTCTGTACTGACTCAGAGAACAAACTGAGATAAAGAATTACATTATGAACTCTCATGAACAATGAGAAAATGCACCAATGCCTTCAAGTAAGAGTAATATCTTCTTGGAGCTGAAGATCTCATTTAGACCTGGAATTAATATTTGTCCTGAGTGACAACTGAACACATTTGAGGGCATATTGAGATCTGGTCAGTAAAACCACATTAAGAGATGCTTTACACACATGAATCAAGGTTTAGACAAAGTCCATTCAATAATATCCACTAGATCCCAGAATGCCTGAGTTGAGGCTTTGGTACAGGTCATGAAATTCTTGTATCTCCTGAATGAGAGCCTGATTCTCTGCAGGATCCATATCATGTCCAGTCCATCCTTTAAAGGAGGAGTGTGGTCTGGAGGGCCCAAATGTAAGTTTATGCCTTGCCTTGAATAATGTAATTGATATTTCCTTTTAATAACACTCCCTGGATAACTTTAAATGTCTCTGTCGTAACATGCTTCCCTTTTTCTCAGTAATTCAACAACTTTCCGTTTAAACGGGGTACAGTTGCACAGGTCCTGGTTTCAACTCCCACAGGGGTGCTGGGGGTGTGTTTGGGCCTTTCTGTGTGGAGTTAGCATTTTTGCAGCTAATGCTACCCTCACAAAAACATGGCCGGGGCGCCCGAGGGAGCGGGGAATAATGTTATCCTTCCACACGGTATGTCCAGCTGGGGAAACCCCTATCCCTGACTGAGGGTCTGCTCACTCCTCAAGTTCAGAAGGAGACTTGAGCTCAGGGTATGAGGTTCAATTTGTGCCAAAAACATTTTTGGTGTTCCTTTTTATGCCCACTGATCATTTCAAGAGATAATGTTCATGTAACTTTCAGCAGATTTTCAAGTCCAAATGATACATTAACACCTACTTTATATATTTATAAAAGTAATGAAAAAACTTCACCACAATTTTTTTGTGGTATTTATGAGGAAATAGAACCAATTTGCATGAGGCTAGGATGAAATCATCACAGTATACCCACTAGAAAAAACTGGACTACGCCATTTTGTCAAAGCCACCGACAGAGCCAATGGATAGCTCTCTTTCAACCACTTTATTGCTTAATATAAATTTATCTGATGTGGTATAAAACAGTTCACCCGTGTACAGTTGTCATGGATGTAAAATCTAAATATAGAGACCAAAACTGATTTTTGTACCAGGCTGTAAATGCATTTAATTCTCCAAAAGTTGGAACTTTTAACCTTGGTGTCAATAGAGATTTGCTGTGTTTGCTGTGTTTGCTGTGCCTCTAGGTGCTGGAACCAGCACCTAGAGGCACCAGAGACCAGAACTGCAACAAACAGTACTTCCTGAAACGGCTTCAATCTGGGATGGTTGTAGCTTTGTTACATTGCTTCTTGGACAATATCTTTAATGACTATTATTACCAAAACCACTATTATTAAATTATTATTATCAGGAGAAATACAGTCAATTCCCAGCAAACACAAAATGTTCATATAATGTTCCCCTGCAGACAATTGTAGACAATTATCCCTTAAAGTCTGTTTAAAACACAGTAAATCTCCAGACCAGCCTTCCTTTTCCATGATATTTTATTTGCATGTAGAATTCATGACCTTGTTTATTGGCATATGAGTGATGTCCAATCAGAACGTGACATCTGAGATGCAGTTTGGAGACGCTTGATGCCAGGTGTGAATGGATGCACTTAGAGCTGTCCATTTGTGATTAGATCTTTATTTCAGGTCCGAACAGGGGACAAGATGTCCAAACATGGATGAAAAATGTCCGCACAAAGCATAAAAATTTCCTCATGGGCATAAATGTCCTCACAGAGTAGAACTGTTCCCACAGTCTGGAAATGTCCTCAGTGTGCAGAAGCATTAGCACAGTGAAAGCATTTCCTCGCAGGGCAGTAATGTCCTCATGGTCTTGAAATGCCCTCATATAGCAGACATAACTTTATTCTAACCTGGGAACATCTGTCCCACTGTGTCCTCATGATGAAGAAATGTCTTCACAAACACAGAAACACGCATTAAATCTGTGTCAGAGTTTGCAGTCTGCAGCCTACGGTCATGATGGATTCAGAGCTGATGGGACAAGAAAGGCTCCATAACTCGTCAGAAACACACAAGAAGTCGTGTTTTTACAGCATCCCAACCTGGACATTGTAAAACCACAATTTTCTTCGGGAGCAATCGAAGACAAATATTGAAATCTTGTTTGCTCATGGACTGTTTTCAATCTGTCATTCCAGCACCTGCCAACATCTGTGAACAGATTATCTTCAAAGATACAGACAGATGGTGTCATGTTTCATTCTTCAAAGGTAGCTTCAATACGTTGTTCCTAATGACGTCATCAAATAACAGCGGAGCTGCTTTGTCACCCTCTTGGATGACAAACAATGGGAGCGAAGTATTTAAGGCTCTTGGTTCCAGTGGATCAGGCTCAATATCGGGAGAAATGCAAGGTTATTGACCATATCAACCCATATTTAATTCCAAGTATGGAATTTTCCAAGAATCAGGACAAATAGCCGGACATCAGCTACATAGATTTGGTCAACTACCTTGTTTACACACCGAACTCGCTGTACACGGCTGAGAAAATGAACGGCTACAAGGGTCTGGATGCTCACAAACAGTTCGTATCTGGCTGGGTTAGAGAGGTCCAAGTTGCAGAGATCAAGGACATCTATGTAATAAGACAAATGGTAAGTGTTCCCACGTTTGAGTTCATTTTGTAGGAAGCTTATTAAAGATGGGATTTATGGAGCCGGATCTTGAGGACCTCTTCAAAAGACTGGCTCGCACTATTTCTCTTTTTTTTTTTAATAATGAACAATGAAACGAATAAGAACAATAGAGTTTCCACAGCAGTGCTGGGCAGGCTGCGTGTAGCCTTGCATATAGCATTGACTCTGTGTAGAAAGCTCTTTGCCATAGGACCACTAAATGATTCTATGTTCTAAAAACAAATGCTGCATACATTCAAGCGTCATCTTACCTGATACAAAATGAGGATCACAGACTCTCAGATATTTTATGCTGCTTTCCAACACATCATCCCTGGAAATCCATGAGAGCCAGCTGCTTTTCTCTTGTTGAAACCTCCTGGCTCTCAACTCCTTAGTGTGTGATAATGGTCGGTATTTGGAAGAAAGAATGGCCCGTATCATAATCCGATCTCATCCCACAACCAATAACAGCACAAACGTTCACCATCGTAGCTATTAATTTGACTAGGAGGAGTAACAAACTGTGATGTTTGCAGAAAAAGGATATCCGCAGTGGTTTGCTTGTCATCCAAGATGGCGACTGCTCTAAAATGACGTCACTTATGACGTGCAATAGGAACACCCTATTTCAGGCCAGAGTCACCTCAGGGCAAATGATCTGCATCCTGTTTGACACCTCCACCTCAGTGTTGTAATGGCAATGTCTGCTGACATTGGATAGAATGAACATCTGGTAAGAAACATATCTTGAATGTACTCCGGTTGGCATCAGTCTCAGCTGCATATATGGTTATAACAGAGGTGCAGTTCCCCTACTGACTACTGCATTCTGGCTCCAACAATGAGTCATTCTCCATTGACCTCCATGTTAAAATGTCCAACTTTACAGCATAAATAAACATATTTATAACCTGATACAAGAAGAGTTTTGGCCTCCACAGACAGATTTTACATCCATGACAATTGTCCAGAGAGTGAAGTATTTTCGCCCATATCAGGTAAAATTATATAAAGCTACAAATGTATGTATAATTAGGAAATTGGTCCTTTGATTGATGGCTGGCATAGCCAATGGCTACCGGTCATTAATTTAATACAGCGGTGTCAAAATTATCACCATGGTTATTATTAAAGGGCTGGTTATTTTCTAAACCACCTATGTTATCAGATTTCCCGCTAGACAAATATCAAGTTAAACAAAATTCAAAAATTTTCCCATAAACTTGAGGCTTTTGTACCAAAGTTGCAAATTTTTTAAGTATAATTGCTCGTTTTTAAAAGTGTTGACTGTTTTGTATTTAAAAAAAAAGCTAATACTTTTTTAAATGGCAAATTTCACAATAGCAAAACTCATGATCTTTAACTTTTCCACTAAAATCTCATTTTTTCATGTAAAATTATGCATATAAATTTTTTAGTTAAAATGGCACATTTAGAAAGATTTTTTTTTTTTTTGACAACCAAGACTTTTTATCATGCAATCACATTGTCACACGTTTGCAGTTTTTTAACTTTAATTAATGACTTTAATGAAACATTTTTACATAAATTAACAAGTATTAAAGTTGAAAATTTTGTATAATTTAAATTTTTTTGTCCTTAATTCACAAATATCACAAGTTTTGACATAAATGCACAACTTTTTAATTGTAAAATCTTTTTCAAACATTTGTTAAATTGTGACATTCTGATATAAACCAGCTGCTCTCCACCTTAGTTATTCCACTTTTTTAAGTCAAAACTGAATCAAACAGGCAATCGCATTGAATTTCCTCAGAAATGTTCCATGTTGAAGTTTGTGATTGTTTTTGAGCGTTCTCATGGGACAGATAAAATGAAGGGGTGGGCCGTATTTGACCACATGCTCTAATTTATCAACTTTCACGCTGTCTTATTTGTCATTTTTGAAGAAGCAGGCATACCAGAACCACTTTCTTTTTCAAAAACTTTAATACAACTTTCTGAATTTGAAGCTTTGTCCTGTAAATTCCATGTCTCTGTAACAAACAATAGCAGAGTGAGCGGGGAGCAGTGGGAGGAGGAAGCTGAACAAGATGCTCACCGGAGCACATGGAAAATAGAAGATTCAAACCCTCCAAAGATTTTGAGTCACAGTCAAAGTGAAACGACTCTACTTTGGTTCTTTGTGAATAGGAGTAGGGATCAAAATTGCTAACTTATGTTAGTTTTCATTAATTCTAGAACTATACTTGTTTGTACAGTTTAGCCTGCTGAAATGTTGAAGCTATAAGCTGGCGTTTATGAAACGATGCTTCAGTTGTTCATAGTCCACCACGGCCACCAAAATATTTGGTGATGGAAAGAAAATAACTTGTTCTCTTTTTAGACTTTGGTGGTTTTTGTGGCTCCAGTGGATCTGCTCACACATCATAAACTACAAAGACGCATCAGGGATTACAGAGCCGATTAAAAACATAATGAAGGTCTCCACAGTGTTTGTGCTGATGCTCGCAGGACTCACTGGGGGAAACTAACACCCGCAAAGTGCTTCAGGGCCAATTAAGATGAGTGAGTTTGGTGTCTGAGCGTGTTTGGAATCATGGGGGGCGGGGAGATCAGACACGTCATCCTCCCACCAGCTGCAGACCTTGAACAAACCCTGAGTGACTTCACTCATGACTCTATCCTGATGCTCTGACACCAGCAGGAAACTAAGAGGAAGGAGTCCGAGGGGTGGGGTCACGTAATCTCTCTGAGGACGCAGGCAAACAAACTTCACGGTGAATGTGTCCTCTTTGCCACCAAGCACAGCCAGCATCGTGTTTCAGTCTCAGAGGTCGAGATGGCGTCTGAACAGCATGTCCTCATTATGGCTGACGCTGCCCATCATTCCCCCCACCCCGACCTCCCTCCTCCCCCTGTCGGAGGTTATCAGACAGCCAGCTGAGCATGTCTCTGCTGCAGGGAATTGAGGGCACGCCCCCTTTCCCCTGCATGGCCTGATGGGAAGGCAGGGACGATGCGCTCTAATGGAAACTAATTACAGGTCCGTCAGAGCTGAAGGTGAGGAGACGCTAAGGTGAGAGGGGGAGGACTGTTTTCATGCGAGGACGGTTTTACCTCCAGCTGAGAGATTCACCTCTACAACACGCACACACTCATTTATTCAGCTATCACTATGAGCACACTGACTTACATTCATTTTGTCCATTCAAACCTAACCTAACCTGAATCACTCCATAAAGAGATTTATTTTTGAGGTTATTGAAACAAAGAACCAACCTGCCTAACTACTCCTTCATTTCCTTTGGCTTTCATGTGGCTACTTTTCTGTCTGACCATCTTTAAAAATATTCGAAATAACTAATCCGCAACTTTGGAACAACTGACACTGTTCTCTTAAAATAAACCTCTTCACAACCAACCCAGTCTCCTAATCCTAATTTTAACCCAGTCTCCCAACATTAACTTTAACCCAGTCTCCTAATCCTAACCCTAAACCAGTCTACTAATCCTAACTTTAACCCCGTCTCCTCATCCCAACTTTAAACGAGTCTCATAATCCTAATTTTAACCTAGTCTACTAATCTTAACACAAACTCCTCTTGTCCAATCCTAAACCCAACCCAATCTTCTAATCCTAACTCTAATTCAACCTTCTTATCCTAACCCCCCTATCTAAGCCTAACTCTAACCCAATCTTCTAATCCTAACCTGACCTTCCTAATCCTAACTCTAACCCAACCTTCTAATAGCCCGAGTTTCTAATCTTAACCCTCCATTAGTGAAAATTGATAAAAAATTAAATGTAACTTGATTAAATATAAAAAAAACAAATAAAACAAAAATCAAAAATTAAATAAAACAAAATTAAATTAAGTAAACAAAATTATATTAACCAAATGAAACTAAATAAAATAAAATACAGTAAAATAAAATTTTAAAAAATGATCAAGGCTGCTGCAATAGTGTTATTCTTTTCTGGAAAAGACTTAATTTTTCTTTAGTAAAATGTGTGTAAGTCCTGGAATCTGCTGCAGAAACCATTATGAAACCTTATCAAACCATTTTAAAACATTTTGGAGTTCAGTGAAACATACTTCACAAGAGGCGAAACATTCAAGACAACTTTCCCAGGGATGAATGTCCCAGCATGGTTAGATTCTATAACTTTTGAAAACTACAAAAGAAAGAGTCACATCACCAACAGTTCTCACTGAGCATGTTAATAAAGTCCATATAAAAAAGAACATGGAAATACAACTGAGGTTCACAAAACTGAATTTGAACAAACCAGCAGACTTCTGGAACAATGTCCAAAGGACAGATGTGACCAAAGTAGAGCCTAAAATCATATATGGACGGAACCAACAAAAACACCTCAGACGCACTGTGAAGCACGGTGGTGGAGGTATGATGGTTTGGATTTGAATGACTCAGTAACCTCATCTTCACTCAATTGACCATAACTTTTTTACATGACTGTATATTTTCCAAATGAGCCATTTGAATCCAATGTTTTGTTTTGTTTTGTTTTTTTAGCATCTTCAAGGTTAATTTAACTTTCCCTTTGTGAGCCTATTTTTTCTCACGATGACATGAAACAGTATTCTAGCACTTTTAGTACTGATTGTTTCCATTGAAAGCTCTGCCTGACTGTATCATGTGTGCTCAGAAACCATGATCCAGTCATTGATAAATCTAAACTGATCATGTGACATACATTTGGCAATGCAAAGGACTTTTAAGATCTTTCTGAGACTGAAGTGTAATCATATCAGACAGAATCGCTGATAAGTTCTGGCTTTTGTAGTCATGAGTGACAGTTCGATGCAATATTTTCAGAGTCTGTATGTAATAATTTTTTCCCATTGCTTCCGTTTATGCTAATGCTCAGTGGCGCAGTTTGATAAATTAATTACAAGCACAAAGTCATTTGTTTTTCTTCTCCCATGTCCATTGTCACTAATAAAAGCAAACCAGTGTGTGAGTGTGTCACGATGTTCCAGTGGGAGCATGCCCAACAGAGCATCCTGTGATCAACCAAACAAGCTGGCTGATCAATAGCAGGCAGGAGCAGAGGATTGTGGGAGCTGAACTGCTGACAGGCGGCAGGCGGAGAAACAACATTTACAAATGAGGAACAACGAAGTGAAGACAGCTCATTACTGCAGCCAATGAGACGGAACTAAAATATGTGTCCTCTGTTCAGAAACGAACACCAGCTACAGACAGCCACGGCCCCGGGAAGGTGTTTAAAACTCGTTCAAGTGAAAAAAAAATGTCCACCGTTGGACTCCCATCATTAATAACCTCTCGGTTTATCTGTTAATGTCTACAAAGGGGAGTTTAAAAGAACTTTAAGAGTCCCTGGAGCAAGTCCAAATCTTGTCCCAGGTCTGCGAGAGTAAATGTGATCAGTCACTTCTCTAATTAAGGTTTTTGGAGGCAGTTCTACACTTTGTCAAAGACAGTTTCAAATCAGGTCCAAAATCTGTTTGTGTTAGGTCTCACACTTCAAAGTCAGGTCTCATGCTTATCAAAGCAGGGTGACAAGTTCTTGGTCCATGTCAAGAAGCTTTGAGTTGTCAACGAGTGGCAAACTCGAGTCAGATCAGGTCCCAATCCAGGTCCAACATTAAAATCAAAGCATGGAGTCTACCAGATCCAAGTCTTAGGGTCTCATCTTGGTCAGCTCTTGAGTCTGTAAGATATGTCCATAACAAGTCCCAATGAAAAGCTAAGGTCCTTCAAAGGAAGTTTTAGTCAAATCTGAGCCCTAAGTGAGGAAATCCAATCAAATGTTCTTTGTTCTCAAGTTGTTGAGCAGACTCTAAGTATCTTATCTAAGTAAGCTAAGAGTCTGTATGAGAGTATCATGTTTAGAACTGCTGAAACAAGTCCCAAGTCAAGTCTTGCATTTGTCAAACCAAGTCACAAGTCCTTGATACAACAAGAAAAAACTTTAAGCAGGTCTCAAATCAAGTCCATGAGGGAAAGTCCAAGAGTGAAGTTCACCAAATCCAAATGTCTCCACCTTTTAGCATTAAAGTCAGCTCCGAAACTTTCAGATTCATCATAGACTAGTCCTGAGGAAAACCAAGTCCAGTCTCAGCTAAATGGGAGTTGTTGGAGAGACTCCAAACAAATCATAAATTATCAAAGAAAGTCACAAGTCAACTGTCAAGCTAGTCAGTGTTACAAGTCCTTTGTACAAGGACTTGTCTTTGAGTTGTCAAAGAATATCAAAGTCAAGTCACGTCTCAGATCAAGTCCAGGTATGAAGTCTACCTGATTGTCAAGGTCATGTCTCTTTTTAGAGTCTTGGTCAGCTCATGAATCAGACCAAGGAAGCCCAAGTCAACTCTGACCAATGCAGGAGAAGCTAAAGATTCTTCAGGCGAACCTTCAGTTCAGTCTGATGGAGATTTGCTGTTTATCAACAAAGTCAGTATCAGGTTGCATCTCAAATCTCAAGTCTCCAGTCATTTGGACAGAAGTCCAAACCAAAAAGTCAGTTCTAATGTTTGTCAACTCAAATCCAGACAAGGGGACCCCTCAACATCTAAAAGATCTGTCTCTGTGGTATCAGATCAGACCTTATTTCACCTCTGAGCCATCCTCACTTTGTTTTTGTTTCTGAGCTGCAGAATCTTTTTTTCAGAGTTGATCGAGCAGGTGGGCGGACAGTGCTAGAGCGGCAGAGGAGTTTCCGGAGACGGTGTTCATTTTTCCTTCCCCGCTGTGGCTCGTTGAAGAGCGAATGATCCCTTCATCCTCCCGTACATCTGTCACCCAGCAGACAAGAGGAGCGGAGGAGTCGCTCTTCTTCTCGCTCATTCATCCTCTAACCCGGTCGTTAGCTCCGCTCGTCTCTCCGTCACATCTTTGCTCCTCCTCGCCGGTCCATCCTCTCACAGACAGATGATGGACTGAAGTAGGAGGCCCATCTGAGATAAGAAACCAACAAGCACACCTCATCTTTTGTCTTCAGGATCCGTGGCCCGCTAATAAAAAGACAGCTGAAGCAGAAAAGCAGAAGATTAATGGGTGTTTGAAAGGTGCTGGAGCAGATTTGCTCCATAAAGTGGCTGAACGCTGGTTACTTTACTGACCCACCTCAGACTGTGTGCGCACAAACAGTGTGTTATTTTATGTTGGCAGAAACATAATCTCAGCATCCCTCTGATCATATCTGCTCTATTAGATTGCTCTTACAGTAGACAGGGTTTGTGCTTGTATAACTCTTGTTATGAAGTCGTGTCGTGGGGACTGGTCTCTCTTCTGGGGGCGAAACCGAGTCTCTGGAACATAAATCATTAAATGTTAGGACTCTGTTTAAAGCCGGGGCCTCGGCCTGTTTTCCTCTGAGAGCTAATTTAACAAAATGAATGTGGCCAAGAGCTACTGCTTTTATATTATCACCAACTTGTATTCACACCTGAATAAGCTCCTTCTTCTTCTTCTTTGTCGAGACATTTTGAATCAATCAAGCTCTAAAATGGCTCTATATTAAACAATGCTGAAGCTGGCAATTGACCCATTTATGTAAAATGTGTTGGAGCTTCTAAACCAGCAGGACAAAAGCAGAAACAAATGAGACCACCAGCTCATCAATGCTGAAGCTCATTTCAGACCTCCTGGACTGCATCTTATCATTACACATGAGACCTCGGATTTATCACATCATCTGAGTGAAATAAAGAGAGAAACTTGAGGCTTGTTGGTCCGACTCCAACCAGGAAGTAAAGTAAACTGCAGAAAATGTCTTTACTGGGTAACGAATGAATCACTAAAGCTCATTAAAAAGTCCAATATAAAGATACATACATAGCACCAATTCAACATAAATGCTCCAAAGCATTTTCAGTTTACAAGGTAAACTGATTCAGTCAAATTAACTGAAAATATCGTCCATCCATCCATTATCTATACCCGCTATTTCCTGTGCAGGGTCACGTGGGTCTGCTGGAGCCTATCCCAGCTTACTTTGCGCGAAAGGCAGGGGTACACCCTGGACAGGTCACCAGTCCATCGCAGGAAAATATCATCAATAATCTAATTAATTCCAGTTGAGTCCAACACTCAAACTTTTTGACAAATATAAAATTTCACAAAAATCATAACCTTTATCATAAAATTGAGGCTTTTGTTAAAAAATAACAAATTAAACAGAAAAGCTGGTATGATTTTCCCCAACAATCAATATTTTGTATCATACATTCACAAATGTCACAAAATTGTGACTTTTTAACTTAAAGTTACATCTTTTTTGTTAGAAAATATTAACTTTTTGCAACATTTTCACACTGTCATAAAATTGCAAATTGTCAAATTTACAAAAACCATGATTTCTGACAAAATGAGCAACTTTGAATTGTACATTGAAAATATTGACTTTTCTGTTAAAAAAAAGCAAAAAGAAAAGAAACAAATGTTGTTGTAGGGTGGCAAATTTCACAATACCACATTTTCCATTTAAAATTTCATAAAATCAAGAGTTTTGTACAAAAATCACAATTTTTTTGTAAAATCAGAAATAAAAAAAAATTGACTTTTTATTTGAAAATAATAAATAAAATTTTTTATATATATATATATATATATATATATATATAAAAATTTTATTATTATTATTATTTTTTTTTAAAGCAAATTTCACAGATCAAGACATCCACACATAAAATCATACAATTTGGACTTTGAACTTAAAAATTGTATTTGTTGGAAAACATCAACCTTTTGCAACATTTGGACATGAACTTACAACAGTTGGGACAGTTGATTGCAAATTTCAACTTTTACTTGTAAATTTTTTTTTCAAATTTGTACATTCATTTACTAAATCCTGACTTTCTGACATAAACCAGCTGCTGTCTACTTCAGTTATTCTACTTTCTAATGTCAGAACTGAATCAAACATTTCCTCAGAAATGTTCTAGTCAGAAGTTTATTTTCGTCTTTTTGCGCTCATGGGCCAGATACAATCAAGTCGAGGGCCCATTTTGAACTACTGGGCTTGAGTTTGACACGTGTGCACTAGCTTTTTTTTTCAACCCTGGTCCTCAAGGCTCACTGTCCTGCATGTTTTAGATGTTTCCCTGCTCAAACACACCTGGCTCTAATCAGTGGGTCATTGACAGACT
>JBAMYA010103306.1:0-20160 GCA_037176975.1 Arrhamphus sclerolepis | reverse complement strand
CCCCCCCCCCCCCCCCCCCCCCCCCCCCCCCCCCCCCCCCCCCCCCCCCCCCCCCCCCCCCCCCCACCATATTAGTACAAAGGGAAATACATTGGCTGTCAATCATTGCCGATGACGCCACTACAGACTCAGCGTAGGCGACTGATGGAAAAGAAAAATCCAATTTCAACTGGTATTTTCTTGTCTGTCTGAGGCTCGCTGTTGCAGCATCATATTTGGTTTATGTGAGCATTTAACCGTAAAAGATCTTTATTGTCTTCAAAATTCCTGCAGTCAATTTGAACATGTTGCTGTGCATTTCAAATAAAAATCAGAGGAGTGTCTGCTCAGTGATTAGTTTTACACTTCAGTAGTCGTGCAGTTACACCAACAGCTGCACCAGCTCACCTGAAAGCACACGTGTCAAACTCAAGGTCTGTGGGCCACATCCGGCCCACCACTTTATTTCTGGCCCACAGAGCAAAATACAAGAGAAAAAAATACATTCATAAACCTCTAACTAGAACATTTCTGAGGATGGCCTGTTTGATTCAGTTCTGATGTCAAAAAGTAAAAGAACTGAGTTGGAGAGCAGCTGGTTTATGTAAAAAAAAATCATGATTTAGTAATCTTTTAAAATGATTTTCAACAAATACTTGATTATCTTTGCCAAAACATATATTCAATAAAAACAAAAAAAACATGATTTGAAGACAAAGGGTTGAAATTATAGAAAAATGTAATGTAATTTTATGGATTTAAATATCAAAAAGTTGCCAAAAAAATTGTAATTAATTTAACAAGTCACAATTTTGAATGATAAAAAGTTTTGGTTGTTGGGAAAAAAAAAGGTTTTAGTACAAAGGTCTCAGTTTTAGAAATAAAAGAAATTTGAGGGGGGGTTTTTTTCAAACAAAAACTTTTTTAAATGTATAAAAAAAGATTGATATTGTGAAATTTGCCATTTTACAAATAACTTTTCTTTTCTTAAAAGAAAAAAAGTTATTTTTTCTTTTCTTCTTTCTTTTTTTAACAACCAAGTAAACTGGTCCTTAATGGTAACCATGGTGATGAAATAGTGTTTTACACCATTGCTTCAAAGCAACAAATAATTTTAAATTAAATAATTTTTTAGACGACATTCTTTTTGTTGTCTTACTTCGTAAAATTTATCCCCGATATGCACGACTGTTGAAATCCATTCTAGGAAAGAGAGAAAATAATCACCTGAAGTACAAATGTGTGATTCACAGGAGGTGATGTGGACACTCAGCAATATTTCCATTTCAGTTTCCTAAAATAAACTGAGCATCACAGAGAGAGGACATCAAGTGTCTGTTGGTAGATTTTCTTTCCCTTTTGTTTTTTGGCGCTTTTTACATTTTTGGCATCTATTATTTGCCTTTGAACAGGTGGAAATGTTACATGTAGATTCCGTTTTACTTGGTTATATTTGTACCATGTAGAGAAACTGATCTGTCGTGGTTGAAGATAATGATTGCAGTTCTTCGACCACAAAGATAAAAAAGGTGGTTGTATATGTTATGCAAAAACAGATAGTTTGTATGATGGGTTTCTCGTGTGTCTTGCTATGAAAGTTCACTTTTTTTTGATTAAAAAAAAAATTAAAAACCCACAAAGTCTCAAGAAGTACTTGAAATTTTCTTGCCAAGTGATACAATTAAGATGAAGAATATGCTGTAACAGACACGGATCGCATCTGCCAGTAATATTGTAATGTTTTATAGAGGTTTAGAAATGAAACTATGGAAAAATATGAATATTTTATCCAATAAATGACTTTTTTGAGTTCCACTGTTGTTTCTTTGAATGTTCTGACCCCAGAAACACTTAATGAAAAATGTAAAACCAACGCTTTTGTAATTATTTTCTGCTAAACATATGCTGTGTAAGCTACAGTTGGATGGTTTTATGTGCTGTTTGGGAAAACAAAAAGACTTGCTGAATGTATAGAAATGAGCATGTGGTCCAGATGGTTTCCCCCAGGATTTCTGACTGAACTCCAGTTCCGGACAAACGTACAGCAGGTGAGTCACGAGCGAAGGTGTGGCTGAGTATTACTTAATTCTTTTGGCACTACGTATGCATGCTAACATTTACAGATTTCTTTTTGTTTTCATCGGCAGCATGAATCATTTTTAACTCCAGGGTTAAATAGGGCTCACCTTAATTCTCCACACGTGAGCAGCAAATACTCTTAAACATTACTATCTTTGAGCTGCAAAGTGTCTGAAAAGTAATCTTAATTCGTAAACCCAGGGATGTTTGTTGCATGAAAAATGTTCAAACGAAGATCGTCATTAATCTTTATTATCATTGTTGTTGCAACTTCTAAAGATGACTGTATCTCAAAAAGTAGCTCCTCGATGTGGCGTTACGTTTGAAGGCTCCTGAGACTTCTTCCTCTTCTATAACACTGACATCTATAATCTCCTGTTGCATCTTCTCGATGATCTCTGCCTGTGTCTCCTTCACACTTTCTGCGGACTTTGTAGAATTTTTGATTGTGACACTATCGGGTTTATGAAGAGATGTTGTTGTGTTAGCACAAGCAGAGGAGAGGTACAAAAAAAAAAAATCTAAACATGTGTTGTTGCCGTGCTACAGTGGTGACCAACTCAGAGGATGGAAGTCTGGGGAGAGGCGGGCACAGCATCACCATGGTAGGAGAAACTCCAGAAGACTGACAATGGTAATGACATTAAACATTTCAGGACAATGCTTCAGGGAACTGACGTGCACCAGTGCACATATGGATACTTGCTTGAACTGATCGGTACATATTGAGCTACGATTCTATAATCATTCACAGAAAGCTGATCGGCTTGATGACGTATGTTTAGGGTCAGAGGTCAACCCCTGATTCAGAACAGATGATCAGTATCGGTCAAAAGTACACCCAAGTGTCCCAATTTAAACTGCTCCTCCTCCTCTGGGACTTGGGATCAGTGTCACGCAATAGACTCCTCCCCTTACGACAGTGTGACATCACACACGCGACCCACACAACGATGCACATGACAAAAACTGTAAAAGTTTAATGTCTTTGGTCTTATTCTTTGTTACTGAAGAGTCTTTCTGTGTAACTTTTTATTTATCAAACTTCTCTTCTCTTCAGCTTGCTTTAGCTGAAATGGCTACCTACTTTCTTCCATGAATATTTTATTACATTTCAGTATCTTTTAGGGTTTATTACAAGTTCTGCCTGTTTGCCAGAAGCTTGAAAACAGGCGTACCGTGTGTAATCACTAATAGATGGGTCTATTTGCTCTGTGCAATCTACCAAAAGAGAACATGTAACAGTTTAACAACATGACTTTTTTTTTTTTTTTTGCTCCAGCATGATGCAGTCTCTGATATCCCAGAACAGAGGTATCAAACTCTATTTCATATCATCACCATGGTTACCGTTAAAGGGACGGACATTCTTTATTTTCTCAACCAGCTGAGTTGTCAAATCTCAAACTTCACAATATTTGCAACTTTTCTCATAAACTGGTGTTTTTGAACTAATATAACATTTTTTTAAAAAAGGAAATGGTGAATTTTGCAATATCACATCTTTTTTTCTTAAGAAAAATGAAATAATCAGATCTTCAAATTTCTTTTGTGAATTTTTGCTTTATCATAAAATTGAAAATTTTGAACTGAAATCACATTTTTTCCATGTAAAATCACAAATAAAAAAAGACTTTTTATTGTACAATCACAAAAGTCACAAATTTATTATTTTTTTAACGCTAAAAATTAAAAGATCACCTTTTTGCAAAATGATTAGATAAAATTACACAGTCGCAAAATTGTATATTTGTTTAAATTTTTGTTATTAAAAAAGAGTGCATTTTACAAAAATCCTAAGTTTTGAAAAAAAAAAAAGATCAACATCTTTTAAAACTTTTTTTGTAGTTTTGGTCTACAGTCCTTCATGGACAGCAAAGGTGTTTTTATATTCTCTGCCTGGTGTCCGGCATGAACAAAGAGGCGGGACAAAGCTGTCAACGCCAACAGCAGAGTCAATGCCCAGCTGTCAGTCAAATGTGGTACAAAAAAATAAAAAATAAATCACCCCAGATATCATGGATGTAATACACAACCACAGATTTTTGCACCAGGCTGTAAATGTGCTTAATTTTCCTGCAAAGTTTGCACTTTAACATGGGGGTCAATGGGGATTTGCTCTGTTTTGAAGCCAGCACCTAGTGGTCAGTGCAGGAACTGCAACACATCCTACTTTCTGGACGAGCTTCAACCCAGAGATGGGGTGGTTGCTGATTGGTTCTTGGAGACTTCTGCATCAAACACAATGCTCTTGGCTAAGACGTAGTTCTAATTAATCACTCAGCTTAGGTTTTTGCACGCTGCATCCGTATTTTTGGCTCGGTTTTTTCAAAATACACAAAGACATTATAAGAAGTAATGTGTTTGTTTTGTTTTTGCGTTGTTCTTAATTAGAGGTTTCCAAATTTTACCACCTGGTAAGAACCAGCTGACGTTTTATTACGGGAACAGAATTATCAAACCAAAGTGTCAGTTGCTAGGGGCAGTTTGGGATGCTTCTCGTTCTAAAAAATCTCCTTGCCACTGCAACATCCAACCAGATTGTGAAGTCTGGCTCCGTGCCTGTGAATCTGCCTTTAGCCATTAGATGTGGAGCGCAGAGAGGCAACAGAAGGAGTATCCACTCGACAAATCCCTGTATTGACCCCCCATAGACGGAGCATCTGCTGTTTTCTACTTTGGCCACAGACCTGAGTATCTGTGTCAAAGACAAAAATAGTTCTGTGGAGAAGGTCAGCTTTGACATTACATCACTGCATGATCAGGGTTTTTTTTTTTAAAACTACATATTATAATGATGACTATTATGGACTGCTAAACTTTCATACAGGTAACTGGGTCAGGGGTTTGAAAAGTGTCATGGAAGCATGGAACATGGAAGAAAATAGTATTCCTTCTTTCACTTCTAAGATGGTATGTGGTATGTAAGAGATGATTAAAATAATAATAATAATTGGTATTTCAATGAGGTAAATACAACCTCTGATGCAGAACAACTCGAGATTGCCATGTGACATAAATTAAGACAAAATGCAGATGAAGCAACAATAACTAGAAATTATGATATTATCCATTTCATATAAGCGTAAAGGAATTTTGATACTCATCTTTATAATGTTGCTTCAGTTGGCTTAGATTTGTGGGTTTTTACAGCTCTTATAAGGATTTTAAATCAGATTAAGGTTGGGTTTATGAGTGGAACACTGAAAATACATAATGATTTGACTTTTCATTCGTTCTATGTTAGATTCAGTGGTGTTTTTTGTGATAAGTGCCCCATTGTGTTGCTCATTTTCAGCTAAATGCATTTGATTTGACCTAGAAATTCCACACATAAGGGCTTCTTAGACTGGATCACTTAAACAGGCCTGCTTATCTACCCTTTTATTCCTTCTAATATATATATTTTTTAATTGTACCTCACAACCCCTGCCTTTCGCCCAAAGTGAGCTAGGATAGGCTCCAGCAGACCCCCGTGACCCTGCACAGGACATAGCGGGTATAGATGATGGATGGATGGAATTATACCTCACAGTTTTTTCCCCTTGTTCTGTCATTTTTTCTGTCATGAAATCTCACATTTCACAAAATTTGCAAATTTTATCATAAAACAGAGGCTTTTGTCCAAATATCACAAAGTTTTCTTGTAAAATGGCAAATTTCACAATCACTTTGATATTAACCCCCCCCCCAACACACACACACACACACACACACCCCACCCGCCCCCATTTAGTTTTTTCAATAAAATTGCAACCTTCATAATAAAACGGAGGCTTTTGTACTGATGTCACAAATTCTTAGACTTTTTTCATTAGGAAAAAAAAGTTAAGCTTAGCTTTTGTTGTAAACTTGCAAATTTTGAAAGATCGAGACTTTTCCTAAAATTAACAACGAAGACATTCATAGAACAATATCATAAAACAAATTTTTTTGCAACATTTTGACATAAGGTTTCAAGTAGTAAAATCACCATTTTTTCTCCTATAATTTCAACTCTTTGTCCTAAAACACCAATTTTGGTACATCTTACAAAAATCATGAGTTTTGACAAAAATGAACAGCTTTCTGTTGTAAAAAAACTTTTTCAAACGTTTAATAAATCCTGATTTTTTTTTTACATAAACCAGCTTCTCAGAATGAGCAAACAGTCATGAGCCACAGCATATACTGAACCCAGGGAATTACCGGAGCACTCAAATAATTATTGATCAGTTGCTTTTATTAGGTGCCTGATGTGACTGTTTGCACATTCTAAAGGTTTGAGCACAAGTCACTCCTTCTGTATTACATAATCCAGCTGCTTTCCACCTCAGTTATTTCACTTTCTGATGTCAACACTGAATCAAACTGACAGTCGCATTGAAATTTCCTCAGGAATGTTCTAATTACAAGTTCGTGATTGTCTCTACACGCTCTCGCGGGCAAGATAAAAGGAAGTGATTTTGGGTTTGACATGTGATCCAATTAATGTTCCGTCACGCTCCGTGGAAGCTTCAGGGACGTGTTGCTGTTGTTTGAGTGTCCGTGAACGTCTCATCAGAGGCTGCTGGCCCTTTAAACAAAAGTTCAACGTCCAGAAGAGAAGTGAGCAGCAGAAACATGGATGTGAGGGCGCTGGCCCACAACAACAAGGCGGCTCTGGTGGTCTGCGGAGCCGGAGCGGCACTTCTGGGAGCCACCCTGGGATATAGATACCTGCGGAGGCCAGAAAAGGCCGTGCGTGTGGGTGTCGTGTCGCAGCTCCTCATTCACCCGCTCAAGTCCGGTAAAGCTGTGTCCGTGGCTCTGGCAGAGTGCCTCAGCATGGGCTTGAAGTTTGGAGACCTGCAGGACCGGTCAGTGGAGCAGAAAATCTTCCAAACTGAGCTGCTTTACAACTTAGACAACTGTTTCTTTTCTTTTCTCTCTCTGTTTTTTTTAGTTTTTTATTTTTGATGGTAAACCTTTAAAGCAGGAAGCACACTTAAAACATTGAACACTACACAGCTGCGCAGCTGTTTGAGGTTGACAGAAATACACCAACAGTTCTCGTAACCTTTGGAAATCCAGCTTGGTCTGATCCCTGCTGAGAAGAGAGTTTCTGAATTAAAACTTGTGAGAGAAAATCTGCTGTGACTGAAGCAGGGCTGCTTCTAGTATTTTAGGGGCAGTATCCTGTATGAGGGACCCCTAGTTTGTCAAACTCAGGTGTGAGAGCAGACTGTTAAATGATCCATGGTGATGCTGTTACACATTAATGCTCATTTATGCACAACAGGGGGCTGTTACGTAAATCCAAGATAAGAGATTACCTATATGTCAGAGAAATCCTGACCTTTTGCAGGAATCAGGATTTCTTTATCCTGCTCGTTGATTAGAAATGCATTTAGTCAACTATTATTAATGAACGCCTGTGTCTTGATTTTGCAAAGGTCACAAATGACAAAAAAACTTGACTTCTTTTGTAAAAAAAATAAATAAAAGAAGCAAAAAACAACTTGCAAATTATGCAAAATTGAGACTTTTTTTTCCCTTTCCTAACAACCAAAACTTTTCTCATCCAGTGACAAATCACAAAATCTTGTCTTTTTAACTTAAAATTAGAAACATTTGGAAAATAGAAACATTTTGCAACATTTTGATATAAAGTCTCAAGTCATAAAATTGCAGTTTTTGTCAACTTATTGACCTTAAATTGCAAATCTTTGTTCAAAAAAAAAAAAAGAACTTTTTTTTTTTCTCCCAAAAGTCAAGATTTCTATACATTCTTTTAAACAGTTTCAGTGTGCTACATATTTGAATATTTTCAGGACAAAACAGTAACAAACACTAACATTTAATGTTTGCTCTAACTTTGGGTTTTGCAAAAACTAAATGACCTCTTAAATTGTATTTATATTTGTTAAATCTTGTCTTTTTGACATAAACCAGCTGCTCTCCACATCAGTTAATCCACTTTTTGATGCCAGAACTGAATCAGACGGGCAGTTGCATTGAATTTGTGAGTAGACCCCCTCATACTGGAATATTGAGTTGTTAAAAGATCTCTGGGTGAGTTTCCCAGATCTGCTGGCATTCACATGTCTTCAGAGCTGTAGAGATGTATGTCTCTTTTAAGAGTATATATAAGATGACAGACACTTGTGTTAGTTTCAGAATTATACATTGTCATTTTGTCCTTTAATTTTGTAAAAAGAAAAAAAAGTAACTCATAAGTGCCGTTGTTTGGACTGCATTCAGTGGTTGTTTAATTAGGCATTTGACAGTAATTTTCCTTATTTATAAAGCTTTTTGTAGGCGCTCTCAGGAGTACGTGTAGCAGGTGCGCGACGTCGTGGGCTTTGCAGAGAGAAGTTTTCTCGTTACGAGCAGCTGAAAGCTCAGGCTTGTCAGCTCCAGGCATGTGAAGTAAAATCCTGGAAGAGTGAGAAAGGATGGGGTTCGTTTTCATTTTCACACCAGATCTATTTTCAGCCAGTGAATAAAAAAGAAAATCTGATGTCAATCTGGGATTTCTGAATGACTCAGTAGCAGTATCCATGGCAACCTGTGGCTTTTATCAGTCACGTCTTGTTTGCTTTTTTTCTTTCTCCTGCACAAGTCTGCAACAGAACTGAACCTGGTGTAGGTGAAATAGTGCACTTGGGGAAAGTTCGCCTGTGTGTGTTGTGTTTGCAGACACTGGCTGCTGGTGACCGAGGACGGCCACATGGTGACGGGCAGACAGGAGCCTCGCCTGGTGCTGGTGTCTCTGACCTGCCAGGGGGGCCACGCCTTCCTGAACGGACCGAACATGGAGGAGCTGAAGTTCCCCATCCAACAGCCGGACAACCCCGTCATCGACTGCAGGTTTTATGTTGTCATCGTTTAAATCCCACATCCCTTCAAAAACAACGTGCAGCATCTTTTCGCTTTGACCCTAGTAGGCCTTAAAATTAGGTAAATACAGCGTCAGACGAACAGTAACACATAGCAATGATTTATTCAGCGATACGTAAGCCATTACACAGAAGCACTGTATGAAAAAATAAGTATGCCCCATGATGCAAGAGCTTGTAACCTTTAGCAGCTTTTTTTTTTTTTTTTTGGAACAATGTCTTCTTATTTAAGAATTTCATAGTATGGAAAATACAAAGATAATACAAACAGCAACTAATCCCTAGTCACCACCCCCCACCTCCCACCCGCCAGACCTGAACCACAACATCAAAGACAGCCAGTTTGCACACTTGTTGATAGCGTGAGTCACCTAAGAGGTTCACATATATTACTGGGTTACATTTTCTGTTTCCATTTGATTCACAAAGGTCAAGAAAGGCTGCCAGGTCACACAGAGAAAGTCTCTTTCTTCTTTTTTCTAGCTTCAGATATTGCATAGTCTCTTTAATCCAGTGGAAGTATGAAGGAGGAAGATGGTCTCTCCATCTGACCGGAATCAGTGGTCTGGCCAGTATAAAAGACCACCACATAGGACTCGTAATAACTTCGATCCACACCCTGCGAAGTGACACCAAAGAGAACAGGAAGAGCAGGAGGATCTGTTGGCTGCATTAATGTTTTACAGATACTGTTGAAAATTGACTCTCAGAAGTGGTGCAATTTTAGATGTGTCCAGAAAGCATGTAATGGAGTTGCAGAAGCTTGCTCACATCTATCGCAAGTTGGGTTTAGCTCTGGTCTAAGTTTGGACAGCCGGACCTTTGACCAGTGGACTCGGCGCACAACTGCACGTCTTTGACAGATAAATAATGTGCGAATCCTCCTGGTAACTTTCTGCCACACTGTATATAAAATCTGTACATTTAAATCCTCTGCCTGCTTCTGTTTGAGATCATCTTAAAGTTGACAAGTTAAATAAACTGAGAAGGCCGGATATCTAACCTATAAGCTGCTTTGAGTTTTCCTCCAGCTTAAAAATGGAGTCCAACTAAGATACAGGGGGAAGCAGTTGGAATATGAGGTTACACGTTGTAGATGTCTGAAGAAGTGGGATCTAAGGATGTGACATCTGTCTACGAGTTGTTCAAAAGATTGTCTATATAAAGATCCTGCAATGGCTTTATCTCACTCCTGAACTACACCCAAGACTCCATCCAACATTGAGGGATGAGACGTGATTTTTTTTTTTTTTTTTTTGTTAGCAGAGCAAAAAGGGAGAGACTGGAGAGCAAATGATTTCAAACTGATTCCAGTTTTTGCTGAATGTGCCACAACAGGGCTAAAGGTATAATAAGAGATGGGCTTCACTATTGGGAGCTCAGTGCACAATAATGCTGGTGAGGCAAAGGGTCCACAGGAAGTACGCTCCAACATTAGCTGTTTATATCTGACATCCCAAACATCAGTGCTCTAATGTTGGCTGGTAAGTGCCTTAGATTTCCTTATACTTGGGATTTCTTTGTTCCTGATAAAGGTTGATATGAGTTTGTCTCAGGAGCTGAAGAAGAATTTGGTCAGAAATATGGGAATGTTCTGAATCAGGTAAAGGAACTTTAGTAATTCATTCATTTTGACAGTATTGATTCTTTCAGATCAGATCATCTAACGGGCAGAAAATTAGCCGTATATAGAGCTTTAAGGTTATATGTAGCCCAGATTCCAGATGTTTATTCTAAATAGCCACAGGCTTGAACTTCTGTGTCAGGGATGTCAAACTGTTTTTCATCATGGCAACTTCATCACCATGGTTACCATTAAAGGGCCGGTTATTCTTCTCTTCTCAACCAGTTATGTTGTCAGATTTCCAGGTAGTTTGTGGACATTTCACAACATTTGCAACTTTTATCATAAAACAGACTTTTGTACCAATGTCACAAATTCTTAATAATAATTGAAAAATTTAAAAAGAAAATATTGTAAAATGACAAATTTTGCAATGGTGCAATTGTTTGTTTTTTTTGTTATGAATTCTCAGTTATCTTGATCACTTATCATAAAACTGAATAAAAAATTTTCCTTGTAAAATCACAAATTAAAAACATTTTTTGACTTCTGTGGAAAAGTGCAAATTTTGTTATGAAATTGAAAATTTTGCAAGATTGAGACTTTTTTTTTTAAATCAACAACTAAGACTTTTTATTGTACAATCACAAAAGTCATAAAATTCTGACTTTAACTTAATATTACAATTTTTGTGTTGGAGTATAACAACTTTTCACAAACTTTTGGTGTAAAATTACAAGCGTTAAATTTGCAAAGTTTTCTATTACTTCAACTATCTGTCTTAAAATCAAGAATTTCTATTTTTTTAAGTAAATTTTATATAAAAAAAAAAAAACAAGTTTTCACAAAAATTGGCAACGTTTTGTTGTAAAATCTTTTTCAAATGTTTGCTAAATCCTGCCTTTCTGACATAAACCAGCTGTTCTGCACCTCAGTTATTCTACTTTTTGATTTCAATGCTGAATCAAACGAGCAGTCACACTGAAATGTTGGAGCTAAATGTCAGTTCCAGTCAATATGATGATAGAACTGGCTTCAAAATCTTAAGTAGACCTCCTAGATCTTAAGGAGACCCAAGTGATGTCACGGGGTGGTTTGTCCAGTTCTTTTTATGCAGTCTGCGGTTCGACCCAGTGCCTGTCTAGTGGTTCACTTCATTGTGGGACAAATAGGTATTACAGTCCTGTCAGTGCTTCTTTTTTTCAATTCAGCAGATTTGTACGCCCCCTTCTGGTCAGAAGTGGCATTTCTGCATGGTGACTTTAAATGCATAATGCTATAGCTATGTGATGTCTTGTTCATCTGATATTGTTTTATTTACCTATTTTAATACTTGGTAATGACCAGCTGATATATGTTTTTAGGGTCCGGTTATCTAAAGCTGTTTCCACATGAATGTATGCTGTAACTGCCAGAAAACATTTAGAAACAAGTCACAGTTTATTTTTCATTAAATCATTCATTTTAAATTCCAGTCCCAATTCCAAAAAAAAACAAACCCAGTACTATCAAAACACCAGAAAGATGAAAATAAATAAATAATAGAATATACTGATTTGCACATACCATAACCCATATTTTATTTTTTTATAAATAGAAAACAGGAAACTTATCAAACATTGAATATGAGACATTTTAGCATTTCTTGAAAATTATAGCATCATTTTGAGACATGAGAAACAAAAGGATAGAAAAGAAAGTGGTGCTAAAAAAGTTACCATGGCAACATGTCATTGACATAATTGCATATAAAAGATTTTACCATGGAGAGGGAGATTGAAAACTGTGAAAAACTACAAACTCAGGAACTATTTCAGATTAATGTTCCTTAGAGTTTGTAGAAATCTCTGTGTGCACTGGGTACGAGGTAAAAATCCATCTTGAAGACCTGTGATGCTCATGCAGTTCTTGGTGAAGAACAGCAACTTTTCTGTTATGGAAATCGTGCCAAACACGCCAGAAATCACAGTCAACTGGTCTCCCAGTTCTCAGACGCATTTGGAATGTTGTTAAGAGAGGATGCTACAAAGTAAGAAACATCACCTTGTACCAACTTTTCTTTTTAAGATGTCTCGGCACCACTTGCATTTTTCTGTGTCCCTACTTCTGAATTGGGGTTGCATTTTCTTTTAAATCAACAGAGTCTTCAGGAAAGCCTCTTGTTGTTTTGCAGAGTGTTCGGTGCTGACATTCAGGGCCGTGATTGTGGCGACAAAGTGTCTCAGTGGTTGACAAGTTTTTTTGGGGCAGAGAAAACCTTTCGCTTGGTGCACTTTGAGCCTCAGATGAGGCCCAGGAAGGCAGTCGCAATGGAGCCGCTTTTCTCACAGCATGAGGTACTGAATCAGTTCTGCTGCTGTGCTGATCTCAGTCTTCTGTACATCTTTCACATGAGAATGTGATCGCCCTTCTGTGGTGTTTGAACATTTGTCCAGGAGGTGGCTTACCCAGATTGTGGACCTGTGATGCTGCTGTCCGAGGCTTCTGTCAGCGATCTCAACCGCAAGTTGGAGAAGGACGTCACCGTGGAGCGTTTCCGCCCAAACATCGTAATCAGTGACTGCGATGCATTTGCTGAGGTGTGGTTTTTTTGTTTTTTTTTCCGGCCTTCCCAACAATGAGAACATTTTCAATCACTCCTTGGACTCAAAATCCCTTCTGATTCTTTCATTTGGCCTGCATGGTTAGACATTTTAGTTGCATAAATAAAAAGACTATACTCAGAGAGATTAGAAACACAAAATGCTTTCAAATCAACAGATAAATGATGTGTGTACACTATAGTTCATGAGGTTTTGTTTTTCCCTCCTGTTTTTAAAAAAAAAAAAAAAATCATTTTGGTTCTTTTAATTGTGACTAATAATTCGCCCTTTTCAGTGTGAACAGCGTGGACTAAATATATCTCCAACTGCTTTGCTTTTTCAGGATTCCTGGGAGGAGATCCAGATTGGCAGCGTGAGACTGCAGCGTGTAATGTCATGTGGAAGGTAGCACGGTTGATGCTTCACACAGATTTTAATGAGGCACAATCTCTTCATTTGCCTTCAACAGTGAATCCAAAGCAGCTGCTAGGGTTTGCAGCTTGATTCTCAAGGCATAAATGCAGTCTTATGGTGTTTTGACATACTTAAATGCATTTTTTATTTTTTTTATTTTTTGCCAGATGTATTTTCACCACGGTTGACCCAGAAACAGGAACAATCAGCAGAAAAGAACCTCTGGAAACTCTGAAAAGGTAAAAATTTGACTTCAGGGGAGGTTATTTGGTACTGTTAGTTGTAAATAGTTGTTTTTCAGGAGCAGTACCATCTTTGACCAGATGGGGGAAGCGTATCAAAGTAAGCTTCATGTGTCGCCTGGTGTAAAAGGCTACGCTGTGTTCCAATGTCCATACTTTCCGTACTTACCATACTCAGTTTGAGTACGTAGGATGTTTCAATAATGATCGCGGCAAAAATAAGTGTACTGAAAGGACCCGGATGGTGTACTCAAAACGGCCAAAACGCTAGGTGAAGAACTATGTGTACTTTTCATACTTCACGTTTGCCATCTTAGCTATGTAGCGAAGGAAGAGACGCAGCCATTCGGACCCAAGCCAGCTCGAAAAAATAAAAGGAGGAAGGCTACCGTAATGGCAACAACGGCAACTGAAACGGCTACAGCTGCAGAAAGTTACAGATGTGCAAGTTCGTGGTTTTACATTTTATAATTTGGGAAGGTGATGAGCCGAGGCAGCAATCGTGACGTTATTTCTGGTAAGTGGACCATTGGATACGTGATTTGGAACAACACTTACTTGCTGTACTCTGCACGTTCTAAATGCGGACAGTGTACTGCGTTTAAGTGTACTCATTAAAGTATGGATATTGGAACACAGCACTAGTCTGCTAGCCTGACACAATACAGGAAGTAAATAAAACTGCACATCATCGACTGGCCACTAGGGCTTTGATCCAAATGCAAGTCAGTCTTCAATTACCTGCATGTAAAATTGTCCAAGTTTGCAACAGAAATGAACATATTTAAATCTGTTTTCAGAAAACTGTTTTGGTATCCAAGGCCACTTTTTTGTATTGACTCTGATTGGGCATTTTCAGTATCTGACAGTTTGGTGTCAAGCCTCAAAAGCATCACAAGAGGCCCACTCTGGACCTTAGTGTCATCAGTGGCTCTTTTAGCACCACAGCAGATCTGTACGCCCCCATGTGGTCAGAAGTGATATTGCTAGACTGTGGCTTTAAGCAATCTCATTGTAGCTGAGATTAATGATTTCTGTCATGATGTTCAGGAATTATTTGATGACAGTCAAAGAATATGAACAAGATCACATGACATGTATTAAAGATTAAGCCTAAAATGCTGAAATAGGGTGTGAAAGCCTAAAATACACCTGCTTCAAATTAAAGGAACGTTCTGGAGTTAAAACACCTCTAGTTACAGTATATTAGGCTTTTGTTAGGGATTAAAACAAAGTGAATCAAAGCAGTTTTGAGTCAGAGCAGAATGTGTTTGCAGTAAAATGGAAAATGCATCAGAATAAATTGGTGTTTAATCCTACGACGAGACTCAATTATGTCATTCCACTTTAGTGATAGTCTGAATAGGGTCCACGCAGACAAGCCGGAAAATTTTGACGCTGCACATGTGCAAGAAAGAGTTTGAAACAGGAAACTCCATCTCGTTACTGCCATCTTTATCTCGTAAATTCGGTAATATTTTGCCGACTACCAATGTCGCACAAAGTATGGCCAGTAGATGCAAGAGAAGAGAGTTCATGGCTTCTACTTTAGAGACAGTTGTGGGAGTTTGCTTAGTTAATTTCAATAATGATTAGCATTAGCATATATTAGCTTTGTTGATATATTATTTTTCTTTAGTTCAGATTGATTTTGTCAGAATCAGTTATACATGTTGTGTAAACGGCATCACAGTGATGAAAAATGTCCCAACAGCTATCGCCTGTGCAAACCATCCGAGAAGCATCTCTACAAAAAAGCGCCGTTGTTTGGGCAGCTGCATACGGTGAAGAAGACGGGGACCCTTCAGGTCGGCGATCTGGTGTACAAGATCAGCCGTTAATATTCACCAACAATAAAGATATCAAATCAAGCGGAGGGTGGAAGAGATTTCTGATTCAGCGTATACAAACACAGCACTTAAAGCTGGAAAAACACAAAAAATGACATTCATTCATCCCAATTATGTCAGTTCAGAGTCCTTCAGGTAATTTTTTAAATAGTGAATTGTAATCGTTGCTGCTCTTGTTGAGATGGTTACATCACTGCTGACCAAAAGCAGAAATAAACACATCTTTTAACTTCTGCACATTGTGCTTCCTGGTTTTTCAATTCTGAAAGTTCATGTTTCAACTTGAGAGAAACTGGAGTCTGGAGACTCTGATGTCTTACAGTTAGGTCCAGAAGTGATTTCATAGATGGAGTCTTCATGATTCTGAATTTTTGAATAAAACAAAAGTGTCAACTCTCGGCTTTAATCTAAAACTGTTTATAAAAGTATGTCATTTACCAGTTTAGAAATGTAGAAATTGAAACTATTTTAATGAAGTAAAATGGCCAGGTGTGGTCCTTGTTATTCCAAGACAAATGAAGTGCGTTGAAACATCTGGAGTTGATATCTGGTTGGCGTTTGGCAGCTGTTTAACTGGAGCTACCAACATGACATCCAAAGAGATCTCGATGCAAGTGAAGGAGGTGGTCACTGGGCTGAAAGCGCAGCATAAACCTCTTTAAGACAGAAAAAAAAACCTTAGTGTGACTGAATCAATATAATTAAATACATCCTATTTAAGACTTTAGAGTTATTTCTACAAATGTGAGTTGGAAAGTTTTTGGTTTCTATTCCCTCTGGGTTTCCCACCGGGCCTCAGCACTGATTTTTTTGACCCAGCTTTAGTTGCATTCAGCTGCCAGTAGGGGGCAGTATGGAGATACTTTACCATCATAAAAGAGTGTGTGGGAGAGGATGATGGTGTGTGTGTGTTTCTGTTTGTCTTTTATTTTAGGTGACTGTTCAACATGGGCCAGAGAAAAGAAAACCTTCATAGTGAGAACACAAATACTAAACTTTTGATTGACGCCGCATGTCTGTCACAAAATAACCCAACGTCCAGCACAGCTGCCATCAATGGAACTTCAACTGTAACCCAGTTGACCCCAGAAAAATAATGAAACCATGCTCGGAACAAAAAGAAAGAGAGAGAGTGTTCTGTTAGGTTGATCATAATTTAAGAAAATCTATAAGCAGTTTTTATTTTATTTAATTACTAAATCCAAACAGACTGGCTGAGTCACAGTTCACCATTTCTCCTCTCGGAATAAATGACGTTACGGTGCTACATTTCTCACAAAGTTGAGAGTTTTTCCTGCTTTTAACTTCAAAGTGAGAGCTCCCAAGGTTTCAGTTTAAAGTCAGAAGTTTGAGATTGTCAAAGTGACTAACAGAATAACAAACAGTTGTGAAAAAGACCATTTTTGTGCCAAGAAGTCCTTTGTTGTAGATATAATTCAAGATGTGCAGCTACTAAAAAAGTGTGCTTATATGTATTTGGACACAATAATAAAAGCCAGAAAGATAAGGGGAAAAAAGAACTGAAAGCAACTGATTAACTTTTGAAACAGTGTGGCATGGTAGCTCCTTTTTGGTCAATAATTTCACTGGAACTTGCAAAAAAAAAAAAAGTTCTGATTAATGTCACTATTTGCTGTGTCTTAGTGTGTATTTGCCAGTTACGTTTGATTAAAAATGAACACTGGTGAGAATCAGATGTTTCAACTAAATATGAACGGATCAAAAACATGCAAACACAAAATTTGATTCTTAATTTCAGTAGAGAGAAACTTATTTGATGGAAACAAGACTAATTGTATTTCCTATTAAACAAAGTCTGGTCAAACCCAAAATCAGCTGCCAGACCAGGGTTCTGATACTGGTGGTTGATGAGTCCAGAAGAGTCCCGGGTGAGCTCGCTGATCATCTGAGGAGTTAACCTAATTACACTCAAGTCCACAATAACACACACACACACACACACACATACAAGGGAACAAAAGAGGAGAAGCTGCCAGGCAGAGTTTAACAGTCTTGTTTTACTTCTATAAGGTGTAAAACATCCCTTTAGATGAGCTGGACCCGACCTGTACAAGGGTAACTGGGATTAAACACACTGGCCCAATGTGGAAAGGTCAGCCGCAGGTTACTTGGATAATCAGAGTGGGAGCGAAGTCATCATTGGTCTTGTTAGAGGTCCAGAGGTGAGAGGTTTTAAACTGGCTTTAGTCTGGCCAATATACAGAAATGAAGACGAATATGAGGACTTGAGCTGCTGAAGCCAGTTAGAAGTAACCAGGAACCTGAACTATGACCAGTAGCACATCTAACATCACACGCCACTTCCCACTGTCTGTGGGACGGTCGTTTGGCACGTACCATGTACCAGCTACAGGGTCCTAGTCAGCATAAAATACTCCAACAGAGTTCAGTTTATTTTTACACTTTTCAGTGCAAGAACACACATACATGTCAGACTGCTGGTCTGGTTGTCCTCTCTCTCTCCCAGACCCAGGGCGCTGCTGTTTAAGTAGAGGCACCCTGACTGGCACACCTGTGGGCCACAGGTGTGGGCCACACCTGGCACACCACAGGTGTGGCCCACAGGTGTGCCAGTCAGGGTCCCTCTCAGGTGCTGTTTCCTGAGCTGCAGCGTCACCTCTCCTGTGCAGCCGAGCAGAACCAGACCCCGCCACCACAGGGACTTATTCATCAGTCCAGTTCTGTTCTAAAATGAGTATTTACACATGCATTAATGCAGTTATGATGATGGTGCTTAAAAACTGATTAATGTAATTGTAATAACTGAATGTGTGTGTATATGTTGCTTAGTAATTATTATTTCTTTAGTTATTGTAATTATTATATTGATTAAAGTATTCCATTCTTCTAAAATAATATTTCTTTCTTTTTTAATATATTGACTTTCATAAGTGACGTAGAGATTCCAGATTCAGCCTTTAGAACATTTTTAGACAAATAAGACAAACTTAATTTTACTGTGTTTTTGGATTTATTCTGTTTTATATTGTTAGGTTGTTTTTTTAATCTTATTTTCTAAAGACATTTTTCACATAGTTTCTTTCAGCTGCCTTCACACTACATGACTCAGTGATTTCAAACTTAATTGGAATGGAAATGACCCCAAACACGAAACACAAATTCCCTGAATTTGTCATCTGAATGTAAGTTGTAAGTCTTTGAATCTTTGGAGCAATTATGGCAATAATAACACTATTGTTGCTTTATTATATAGTCTTTATCTTAAGAGAATGTAATTCCATTATGAGGTGAGGTGTTTTTTTCATGAAAATAGGATGGGTTCAGGAAGTAACACCTCACTGTTCGTCTGAATTTTCAGTCAAATGTTTTAATAAAGACAATGATTTTCTGATATCATGAAAAAAAAGTAGGCTAATACACAACATTAATCCATACATATACTTTCCAATTATTGCATTCAGTAACAAAGATGAGCTACACTTTAAGCCAAATCTACTAACTAACAAACAAAATTCTCCAGCAAAATCTTCAAGTATCAAAGAGACACGTTTCAGCCACTCTGTGTTATTCAACAGAAAATGCTAACTCATGATTTGATACCGCTCATTGCACAAGAATTAAAAATGTCACTTTAGCCTTTTTCCAGGAAACGTGAATCTATGTGACGACATCAAGACTGGCAGAGCTGAGATGCTGCATGTTTGAGATTTATGAAACCTCAGCGTGCACCACAGCACGTGGAGGTCAGGACGGCCTTCCTTCACGGCTGTCATTACTGGAGCCGCAGCCGCAGTGGCTTCAGTTGTAATCAGCTTTTGTGGAGTTTAATTATAGAGAACATCAGAGAAACACTGACATTTTTAATGTTTATTTTTAACACTTGCATGGACTGTAAAATTAGAGCAATTTACCAACACTGAGCTTCGGCATAGTTTGCATTTAGACATCAAAACTCTGGATGTTCTAAATGCGGCCGAGGACTGAGGCGGGTATAGAACATGGATAGAGGATGGATAAATACAGACCGATGACTTTACGATAGTCGAAAATAAAATGTAAAGAAAACAGTAATTACTAGCATAAGATTCAGATGCGTGTTTTATATCACAAAGGAGAAGCAAGGCATTTTGGGGGAATTGAGAAAAAAAAGGTAAAGAAAACAGTAATTGCAAGTCTAAGCAACAGATGCATGTTTTATATCACAAAGCAGAAGCACAACATTTTTGAGGGAGGCACTTTTTTTTTTGCTTTTTTGCTTTTTTTTGGTATATCTTAAAGGTTGATGAGAAGCTCAAGGGCATTCTTATGCTTTTATAGCAATTTCAAAGCTAAAGTGGGAACAAAATTAGAATTAAAAACTGTTCCTCCAACTCCACCACTGAACTGAAATGTGCTCTTATTTAACTCTCAGCAAACAAGCGAATAAGCAGACTTTTGAATGTGTGTCTCATCCTTTAGGACACAATTGCAAGGACGGTGGACCATTTCATTACATCTGACCTGTGAGAGTGTGCAAAGACAATGATCAACGTCTAACTAGAACATTTCTGAGGAAACGTTTGATTCAGTTCTGACATCAAAAAGTGGAATAACTGAGGTGGAGAGCAG
>JBAMYA010103265.1:0-20165 GCA_037176975.1 Arrhamphus sclerolepis | reverse complement strand
CGGGGGTCTGCTGGAGCCTATCCCAGCTCACTTTGGGCGAAAGGCAGGGGTACACCCTGGACAGGTCGCCAGTTCATCGCAAAATTACAGTTCAGTACCACCTTAATGTGGGTGGGGCCTTCACGCTAAGGCGATCCCAAACGCGGTGACGTCTTTATATGCGACAACTCTAGTCATGTATGCGACAACAACAATAGAGGACATCGAGGCATCCTCATTTCACCACAGAGAAGGCTTGCTTGCCATTTTTCGCCATATCAAAGTTTAGTTGTAAAAATAAAGTTGTAAAGGTAAAGTAAATTGCCGGGTTTTAAGTATAGCAGGTGTGAAGAAGTCACTATCAAAACTCATAGGTGATGTCACTCTCTGGTCAATCAGTGGCCTGCATCCTGGTGACACTGCATTTTCAGCCCGACTCAGCTCGGTTAGAACCCCAGGCAAGTAGGTGCGAAAAAAAAAGAGGTATTAGCTGGTACTATGCATTCGTGGAAAACCCTTAAAGCAGAGTTGAGTTAAGTGGATCTGAGCCGAGTAGGTACTAGTGGAAAAGGGCCATAACATGCACAGTGAAGCCTGGAGGCTCTGAGGTGGAGCTTTTTTTGGGGGGTGATTGCATATTCTGAACAAATCTTTATCAAATCTGGCACATCAACTTCAGGGAAGATTGACAACTTTGTTGAATGTTTTCCACTTGTAAACAGTTCAGAAGTGATTTCGTAACTCTCTCCAGTCCACTGCTAATGTCTTTTCCTCTTGGCATTGTGTTAACACACGTGAAAGATCCAGACCAACAAATATTTGCTTTTATTGAGGGCTGCACATCAACTAACACTCATAAAGCGACGCTTCGTAACTTTGGCCCTTTCTACTCTCTGGTGACTCCTACGGGTCAGCGGCAGTTCTGCACTGTCTTAAATACAAGACATGAATTAAGCTGAGCAGACGCAGTGACACATGTGGACGCTGAAGCCAGTGGATGTCAGTGGAGAAGAATGCTGGGGATGGGAAAGAATCCATGAACTCAGCAGAAACCCAAGACACTGATATATGATGTGATCTGTCACACTCAGGTGACAAACTTACATTGCATTTCAGATGATTAGCTTATGGGCTTTCCGGCGCTGCGCCAGTGGACTTTTCAGGGCTGATTCTGTCACGCATGCCTTTGAGGAGACCTCAGTGGAGTTCAGATGGAGGCCAGGTCATTGTGGTGTTCGTGTCCCACATGCAGCATTGCCAATGCAAACACACCCACATACGCTCAGGAGGGCTAAAGTTGTGGATCCAAGCTTCCCAATGCTCCTGGCTCTATTTTTAGTAGCTTTGAGGTCAGCGGTGATTGAGGCGACAGCTGCCAGTCATGTGACATCACACTGAAGTTGACACTTCATTGCAATTCATACATGTGATGTGTACGTTTAGTGACATGCTTCTGGGGATGGTAGCTGAGTTCATGTGTGTCCTGTGGGAGGGGTTTCCATCACAAACACATACGAGGCTACATGTCTGCATGTGGTGCAGACATGTAGCCTCGTATGCCCCTGTGGTGCAGGTGGTGTTTATCATGTTGCTGAAACTAAAAGTGCTTTTACACCACAAGACCTGCTGCCAGATTGACACACCAGGAAATGCTCAGAGAATTACAAAGATACCAACAGCTCCATCTCAGAGCCTCCAGACCTCACTGAGCATGTTACAGCCCATGACAATGGGGTTAGGGCACTGAACCAGTGCCTTTGTTTGGGGGTGTTTCCATGGAAACACAACTAAGGGTCACAAAGCTGCATCTGAACAAACCAGCAGACTTCTGGAACAACGTCCCAGAACCATGTTTGGAGGAAACCAGCAGAAACACCTCAGAACTACTGTCAAGCACAGTGGTGGAGGAGTCATGACTTTGGTCACAGGTGTCCCACAAGGTTCTATCGTGGGTCCAGTACTAATTTTTATAAAATATTTTTCTGCACCTTGTAATCATCTTGATAGCAGCATCCAACCATATGCAGATTACACTCTTACCTATGTGGACTTCTAACCCACTGTAAAGCGTGGTGGTGGATGGACGATAGTTTGGGATTGTTTTGGACACCCCGCAGTCATTGAGCGGACCACAAACAAACTTCTCTGTACCAGAATATTTCAGAGAAAAACGTAAGTAACAGCTGAAACTGGATCATGCAGCAGTACATCTGCACTAACAGCCACTAACATCAGTTCACTTACAGAAAATCCATCAATCATCTGTCCATCATCTATCCATCCATCCATCATCCATTTATCCATATATCCATCATTCATTCATCCATTAATTTACACTTATTTGGGTTGAGGTTGCTCAGAGAAGTGAAGTCAGAGAACTGAGGCCAACCAGGACGTTCCAGATTGATCCGGTTCATAAGTGGACATGAGAACAGGAGACTAACTGTTCTGAACTCAACACAGCTGATGAACCCAAACACATGAAACCAGACGGAGAATAAATGTGTGAAGGTTCAGACAGACAAACTGAATCAACGTTCTAAAGAAGAATGGACCCATTTATTGATTTTTATTGTTTTAACTGTTAAAAGCTGTGACACGGGATTAAAAGAGCAGTTATAAACTTCTCCACATGACAGTAAACCTGTCTGATCTTCTGTTTAGTGTCTTCAGCTGTGTTTGTGTTCTGGTTTGATGATGGGCCTGTGGGGAACGATAATTGGATTCTGCAAGAACAGAACAGGCCAAAGGTTCTGGACATGTTTCCTGTGGGATTGCTGCTTTTCCTCAGAAACTGTGATGAGTGTTAAACACAAAAACAACTGTAAGAACATATTCACCCCTGTACAGGCTCTTCGGTCTGCTGGTTCACTT
Organism: Arrhamphus sclerolepis; assembly: GCA_037176975.1. Lineage (NCBI taxonomy): Eukaryota > Metazoa > Chordata > Actinopteri > Beloniformes > Hemiramphidae > Arrhamphus > Arrhamphus sclerolepis. The sequence goes on along the minus strand of JBAMYA010103265.1, from coordinate 17,312 downwards.
CCACCTCAAAACTAACACCCGAAGAAGTTAAAGAAACTTTACCTTCACAAGATTTGAACTTCGATACCCAACAGACCCAGAGGCTTCTGGAGTTTGATCAAAGTAGAAAAAGACAAACAAAGTGAAGAAAAAAAAAAAAAAAACTGTCTTGTTAATGTGGATCATAACCACAACGACCAGAACTGTAGAATATTTACCAAATCTAATCCCAGGCTCAACAAAGGTTATCCTGACCTCTACTCTGTTTTTAATCCTGCAGGGAGGAAAAACAACTCCCTCTGCTAGGACCAGAACCAGCTGGGAACCAGAGACGGCTGAAGGAACCTCATTAAATGGGCCCGCAGGGTGAAAAGGTGAGGCACACTCAGCGGGCCACATTCCCAGACAAGCAGATCTCCCTGTTACCATGGCGTCCTAAATGTCAGCTGACTCCCGATGGGAGGAGAATCAGCTGCTGCTTCCACCATTTCATTAAAGTTCACTTTCAGCTCCATACCCAACGTCTTCTTTAGTTCCAGAATATTATTATATCTAGAAACTGGTTTCATGTGTAATTTAGAGTCCAACGATTACTGCTGTTTCTTTTCCATCCTAAAATCATATGAAACCTACAAAATTTAGACAAAGGCAATTTGTTTTGCATGAAATTACAACTTTACATTTAAAAAAATAATAAATATCGCAAAGTTTTGTGTAAAACACGTTTATAGAATTTTACATTTTGCAAAATCACAAATTTCTGACATCAAATGACGACTTTTTGTTGTAAAATCATGAAAATATTAAAGTTGCCAATTTTTACACCAAAGTTTCAACTATTTGTCCTAAAATCTCTTTTTTGGTATAATAAATAGAGTTGATTGTAAAAACATCACAAATGTTTGTTGTAAAATCACAAATTTCTCAACATCCATCCATCCATTATCTATACCCGCTTTGTCCTGTGTAGGGTCACAGGGTTCTGCTGGAGCCTATCCCAGCTCACTCTTGGGCAAAAGGCAGGGGTAAATTTCTCAACATCAGAATGTAAATTGTTTTTGTGTTGACTTTCAAATGATAAATTTTCAAAAAAAAATCTAAACTTTTGAAATCAAATCTTTGATTTTGTGTTTCTTTTGATTTTGTGTCAAAGAAATCACAAAGCTTACAAAATTTCGACTTTTGGTCCCTCCAAAATCCCAACTTTGTGTCGTAAAAATCACAGCTTTCTGCCATAACACTGCTACGTTTGATGGTAAAACACCTGCTCAGCAACCCTGATAGACCAGAGACACATCAGGACAGATGCACGTCTGAAAAAAAGCTATTGGACCTCCTCATGGAGGAGGTGGGGCCAACTGTTGCTTCAAACTGCCACTGCAGCAGTTGGTTAGTTACAACCAATTAGATCTAAGAACAAGGAGACAAATTCAGAGCGACCTAGAAAACAGAATCTAATGATTGTTGCTGTTTTTGAGGCAGAATTAGAGAATAACTGGTGAATAACAATATCAGTCGCTCCACATAGATAGACTGATCTGATTGGCTTCTGCAGATGTTTGGACATAATTAATGAGCTCTAATGGAAGGTAGTTAGATGGATCTGCTGAGATTCAGATTTATTTGTAGTACGTTTAGATTTCTGGGCTCCTGCTCAGCAGTCATTCTGCAGAAAGTACACTTATTGAGATGGAGGTTAAAGGAGGAGGAGCTTGAGCAGCATCTGGAATCTGCCTATTCATGTATTGATGAACATCAGTTCTGGAGTCAGAGGTCAGACCTGCTTCAGTTTAGTTTCCTTAAACTGTTTAGTGATACTGTGTTTTCTGATCTGGAGAAGCAGAAATAGGAAAATCCAATTTCTAATTTTCTCACGTTTCTTAGCAAATCTACTAGCCATCTTTATAATCACCTATTTGAAGTTATATTATTTTTTTCTTCTTGTACATCCTTATCCACACTAAACTGCTCCATAGCAGCATGTGTAAATGGACGCATGTTAACTACTGTTATTGATGGGTCAGAGATGTGACGTACGTGGCGTGAAGAGTTATGTATCTGGCAGCAAAACAGGTCATGGTCTTTTGTTGCAGAAGCAGTGGTAACAGACGCTCTGTGCTGGGCAGGACGTTTACTGGCGGCTGGTGTTGTGGGGACTCCCAGGGGCTCAGGTCGAGACATTTTGTACAAGGAGGGAACATCATGGCATTGAACATGAAATAGATTTGTCCTGAACATCAGATTTAATTTTGGCTCGATGCCTTAATGTTCTTAAGGAGACAACATGCGCTTTCTGATGACTCCTAAAAGATTCACCAGAGACAGACACAGAAAAACACCAAATTACTCCACTTAATTATATAACATCTAAAAGTGCTCTTTGTTTATACTCATTTGTTCAGTATTCATTTGTCTTTTTTTTAATCAATTTCCTCTAAAAAAAACAGTAGTTTTTAGATTTTGGTATGAACTGTAGAGAAAGTAGATGTTTGTCAGGTGTTCCTGCTTCTGTCTTGTCTCCCACCCCAACTACTGTGGAGTTTGCAGCAGCTGCCTCCCAGTAGTTTCTCCTCACTGTTTTTAATCCTCCTCTTCAGCTGCTGCAGGGTCACTTTCACTCAGACTCCTGTCCACGCTGGCAGCTTCACACAAGCAGAAATTGTACGTACAGAAGCAAAAGTTAGTAAGGAAAAAAATGAAGATCACCTGATCATAGTGGGTCTCAGCTTCATGCAAATACAACCTCAGATGAACAACTTTTCACTTTTTTCATCGTACTATTATTTATTGAAAAAAATGAACCTCGATAAAAGCAGATGTTTCGTCAGTTTCCTGGTGGGAGCACTCAGGTGTACATTAACACAATGCCAAGAGTAAAAGACATCAGCAATGTCCGCAGAGAAGCAGGAAGGGGTTATACAATGATACAGTGAGGAAGATTATTCAAGACAGTCTTCTCAGGAGTAGACGTCCCAGCAGATTTACCCCAAGATCAGATGCTGAGAGAAATACATCTCAGAGCCTAAAGGCCTCACTGAGCATGTTGGATGTTAAAGTCCGTGACAGCAGTTAGAAGACTGAATCAGTACATTTCAAGGAAAAAACCTCTTCTCTCTAAAAAGAACATAGAAACATGACTGAGGTTCACAAAACTGCATTTGAACAAACCAGCAGACTTCTGGAGCCGTGAACTGTGGACAGATGAGACCACTGAGGAAACCAGACCTATGTTTGGAGGAGACCAGGAGAAATATCTCAGATCCACTGTCAAGCATGGTGGTGGTGGAGTCATGATTTTGGTCTCAGGTGTCCCACAAGGGTCTATCCTTGGTCCATTGCTAGTTTTTATAAAATTATTTTCTGCATCTTGTAATCATCTTGATAGCAGCATCCAATTGACGTATCGCAAGCCCCACCCACCTTGGTTACTGTTGCTAGGTCTGACAAGCCAACCAGACTTGCATGGCATTCTCACCATCTCTCACTGCACTCCCAGGAGAAATAGTGGCCGATTTTTAGAGGAATAATGTGAATATTTCAGATAGGAGCAGACAGAAGGGTTTGCAGTATTTTTTTTTCATTTTGGGTTCACTATCTGGTAACTGCAGGCAGTCTATACTAGGATTATTAAACATATTTATGTACCTTGGAGCAAATAAAACTATGCTTGTTGATATTTGCAGTGTTTAAGTGGATTTGAGGCCATCCACAAAGTTTAATCCAGCCTACACTTTCTGATTTCGGTTTTGGGAAGGGGAAAAAAAATAACACCTCCTTCTAACCTCTCAGGGTAATGGGAGTCACTGTTGCAAGTGCCCCAGGCACAACGTTTAACCATAATTATAAAAAAAAAATTGTCCAAACCAGCGCTGTAATTGGCCTGTGTGCGTTTTGGGCGGCAGGGCTTGTGATAGGTTGATTGCATGCAGATAATACTCCTATCTATGTGGACCTTTAACCCACTGTAAAGGACGGTGGTGGAGGGATGATGGTTTGGGCTTGTCCTGGACACCTTGCAGTCATTGAGCAGACCATAAAATCCTCTGTACCAGAATATTCTAGAGATAAATGTGGTTGTATGAGCAGGATATTCAGTGGGAATGTTACTCAGCAGTGTTTATTTCTTTGTGATGACTCAAATAATGAACCCATTTCAAAATAAACCTGAAAAATAACCAGCGTTTGGTCACTTCTGGTTAAAAAAAAAACTGCGCAGGCTGTTTTCCTTTCAGCGGCTGTTCGTCATATGGAATCACAGACAGCGTCCCCTCAGCTGGTCCTGGTGCTTCAGTCTCCAGTGTTTCCAGTACCAACCCCCCCCACCACCACCACTCCGTTACTGTAGTTACGTCTTTCCTGTGCGAGTTCTCGCAGCTGACACTGACCCGTTGTCAACAGATGCGTCATTAGTGGCATCTTGGCAGCTTTTTCTAGCTGTTATGAATGTTCAGTGAGATAACACATTTTATTCAACAGACAGAAGGTCACTGATGTGGATCCAGAGAGAGCAGGCTCGGAGCTGGGCATAAATCTGTTTTAGGACCATAGGGAGGCCCGTTTTAGTCTCAGAATCTTCACTGTAGTACTTTACAAACAAACAGATTTGCTCACGATAGTTGAAATCTCAGATTCTGCACCTTATTAAACTGCTTCACTGGTCTGAAGAGCTGTGATGAACCCACACTCATTCATGCTTTTATAACTATACAATTAGATTATTTTAAATCTCTGAATTTGGAATATGGGCGGTTGCATCTTTATTGGCTCTGAACTGGGACCAGAATACGTCACCAGCTCTGTCATCACTCGAAAGGTTTCTTGTTCAATTCAGGACAGATTTGAAGATTGTTGTTTGTTTTTAAGGTTTATTAAGGATTAGAGATTAGATTAGATAGAACTTTATTGATCCCTTTGGGAGGGTTCCCTCAGGGAAATTAAGACTCCAGCAGTACCATTATAGCACAAAAAGAGAATATAAAGAAATAAAAAGAGTATAAAAATGACACACACATATAAATATGCACACATAAGGATATGTATGCTAAAACATAAATAATATAGAAAGATGTCCATCAAGAGAGATATTGCACATTGTTATTATTGCACTTGTTTACTGATATTGCTCAAGGTCCAGTTGTGTTGTGTTGCTGGTGCTCCTTCCCAACCTCTGCTTCCTGATACCCCTCCTCCTCGTAGAGAGGAGTTGTACAGTCTGATGGTGTGAGGGACAAAGGAGTTTTTAAGTCTACTGGTCTCGCACTTGGGAAGGAGTGGTCTGTTACTGAACAGGCTCCTCTGTTTGCTGATGACGGTGTGCAGAGGGTGACTGGCATTGTCTATAATGTCCAATAGTTTGTCAATAGTCCTCTTCTCTTCCACCGTCACCAGAGTCCAGCTTCAGCCTGACCACAGCGCCAGCCCGCCTGGATAGTTGTCGTCCAATCAGATGGTCCTTTATGTTCCCAGATCTTACGTCTTTAAAAAATACATATATTTACTATATGTATAATATATATAGACTACAGAGTGTGTGTGTGTATAAATATATATATACACATATATATATATATATATATACACAAATGACTGATTTTTTTTTTTAGTTTCACTCTTAGTCATCCTCAGATGTTATTAAAGATGCTGTATAAATAAATTTGAGCTTGCCCTCTGTCACTGAAATGACTCTGTTAGGCCTCAGAAATCAGCCACCAAGGGATTCTCATGGTCATGCAGTTCCTGGATGGGAATGCTTCCCCGTCTCCAAGTCTCCATCTATAAATAACTTTGTTGTACACAAATTGCCTTGTTCAGACCAGGAAGGGGGGCACAGAGAGATTCACCCCTCCAGTAACTGGGTTAAGGTTATTTACTTGCATTTCCTGTGTTGCCCACATGTGAAATATATTTTCAGACAACTGAAGCTACTCACGTTCTGAGACACAGCTGTGCTTTTGAGACTTTTGTACCGAGGTTTTAATGTGTTATTGGTATTAAAGAAACCACATTAGCCTGGTTTGAGTCCAATTTATCTGATAGACTCTAGTTTGTTCACATGAATGAGGAGTTCTACATGGTTCTGTAGCTGAGCCGCTACTTTTCGTTCTATAAGTGCGTCCATTACATAGTATACTTAGGTAACATTTCTATCCAGATGATACGCAACTATATCTAGGTGAGACCACCGAGATAGAAGATAGAAATGGGTCAGATTTCATAAGCTGATTTTGATTTGGACTAATGAAAACCTCAAATGAATTATTGGTCTGTGGTGGACATGTGACATGAAACAAAACACTTACATTGGTCAAATCTGGATTAAGATATCTATTAGATTAAAATAAAAATGTGTATGTTTAAAAAAAAATGTTTGGGAAAACTTCATTATATTTGTAAAAAGCAAAAGGAGTCATAACTGAGTTTTTTTTCCGTAGTCAGAACTCCTTAGACCAGGTTCTGATCACAAACAAAGACTGCTCAAACTGAGATTAAATAAATTTTAGAGGGTAAAGTTTCTAGGAAACACATTTTTTTGGTTTCACCAGATAACAGAGAAACAGCAACTCAGTGACAAAGACACTAGCTGAGAAATCTAGATGCAATGCTGGAAAATTTGAATTTTCTCAGCAGGTCCGTTAAGCTACCCTACGCTGGAGCTCATTAATTATGGCTAAAAGTCTCGCGGAGCCAATCAGATCAGTCTATCCATGTAGAGTGAATCTGAGAGGGTTATTCATCAATTATTCTCTAATTCTGCTGCAAAAACAGCAACAATCATTTGATTCTATTTTTGTTGTCGCTCTGAATTTGTCTCCAACCAACTGCTGCAGAGGCAGTTTGAAGCAACAGTTGGCCCCACCTCCTGCATGAGGAGGTCCAATAGCTGGTTTTCAAACCTACATCTGTCCAGATGTGGCTCTGGTCTATCAGAGTTGCTGAGCAGGTGTTTTACCATCAAACGTAGCGGTGTTATGGTAGAAAGTTGTGATTTTACGACACAAAGTTGGGATTTTGGAGGGACCAAAAGTCGAAATTTTGAAAACTTTATGATTTGTCAGTATTTTTTTGTGTGATTTTAAGACAAATAGTCGAAACTTTGTGTTAAAGGTTGCAACTTCATGATTTCACAACAAAACGTCATCATTAAAAATTTGTGATTTGGCAAAATGTAAAATTCTACCAAACATTGTTTTTTATGACAAAAAGTTGCAATATTTATTTTTTTTTAACGCAGTTTTCTTTTGCATAAAATTACATCGTCTTAATTTTGTAAGCGTCATGATTTTAGGATGAAAAGTCTTGATTAGATGACAAAAAGTTGAAATTCTACGACAAAAATTCACTTTAAGTTGTGCTATTGAGAAATGAGCAATTTCAGAAAAAATAGTGATTTTAGGATATAAATAATATTTCAAAAAGTTGTGAGTCTGTGAAATTGGATTTTTTTTTTTGTTTATAAAAGAGTTGAAATATCAAGATTAAAAGTCCCGATTTTGTGATTATATTAATTTAATTATTTTATTTCATAAACAAAACATAATGAGAGCCAGCAGCCAAAGAAAAGTTCAAACTCAGAACTACTTCACTTTGAATGTCTGTTTCTCCAGAATTCATCTGTGTTTACTCCAGTTGGGCTGTTATAGATGCTGGTACACATGATACAACTGTTATAAAACTGGTTCAGATGATACAACTGTTATAAAACTGGTTCAGATGATACAACTGTTGTAAAACTGGTTCAGATGATGAAACTGTTGACTGAAGCATCGATCAGTTTGAAACAGCCACATCATCATACATTTAACAAGGAGTGACTTCACTTTGATGATCGTCAGGATCTGAGCCACAAAACAACCAGTTAGACATCAAACAGACGTGAATGATGTGACTGGATCTGAACTGTTACACAACCAGTGACCTCACGTCTAAATATACAAACGTATAATGTATCATCAGTAGTTCCCAGAGACAGAGTCAATGTCTACTGATGATTAAAGGTGGGACTTTTCTGCATGTTAAGGTTCAATTCAAGCTTTTAAAGCTCTCTACATTAACATCAGCACTTTCTCTGGAATATGTTGATGAAAATCTTTTTTATTTTTGTATTGGGATTTTTATGACATTTGCTTTTTACTACAAAGTTGCAATATTGGGAAATCTGCAAACTTACAACATAATTACATGACTACAGGACATAAAGCTGTAAATTTGTCAAAAAGTTACAATTCTGCAAAAGTATGCTTCACAACAAAATGCTAAAATATTATTTTTTTTACCATATTTCTTCTAACAAATGCACTCAAGCACGATGCAAACCACGTCTGAATTCAAAATTTGTTTACTATTCTTTCTTACATTCTTATTTAGTTGCAAATGTATTTTTTTCCCACTCATTCTTACAACATAAGGAATTTTGAATTAGAATTTTTTCCCAAAAGTCTCAGTTTTGTAAAGTGTGTGATTTTGTGACACACGTTAAGATTTCATGATTTTCGTAAAATTTGCGGTTTTTAGCTTTGTAATTCCACCACCAACCACTAGAGGGCTGTTGAAGTTTGTTCTTTTATCTTCTTAATGCTCTAGCCAACAGTGCTGAGCTTCCTTTAGTTTACTTAATGCAGCTTCTTCACCATCGCGATCACATCTTTTGATTTCAACAGAGGTTACATAATTTCTGCACTCTTGGAGGTCGCCGAGTTCATTTATTTTCAGTTTTGTATTGTGTAAACAGTGGACTCAGATTTTAGTATATTTATGCAACAAACTTCTGATCACATCAGTTTTTAATTCCTTGTTATGTGTGACATCTTCAATGCTTCAGCGCCGTTTAAACTTTTATATAATGATAATGAAGGCGGCAGGTTCAACAGCCTGTGTTCTCTCTTCAGACACTTAAGACACCAAATGTTTAGACATCATCTAAATAATCTATGATAATATTGATTTATAGATTTATGTATTTCTGAGTCTTCTTTTTTTTCCAGGGACCATTCATCATCTTGCATCTGTGCTGTAACAAGTCTGTTTTTAAGCAATTTGATCTCAAATTTAGCTTTTTCACTTGGTTCAAGCCCATCAATACACGTGTCAAACTCGAGGCCCGCGGACAACATCCAGCCTGTCACCTCATCTTATCTTTTTAATAAAGATGATCACAAACGTCTAACTAGAACATTTCTGAGGAAACATTTGATTCAGTTCTGACATCAAGAAGTGGAATAACTGAGGTGGAGATCAGCTGGTTTATCAGAAAGTCAGGATTTAGGAAAAGATTGAAAAAGATTTTACAACTAAATGTTGATCATTTTTATCAAAATGATTTTTTAAATTAACTTAATAGCCTAATAACCAAAATCCATGATTTTTGGACAAAAGTTGAAATTCTAGAAAACAATTAAATTTAATCTCAAAATGTTGCAAAAAGTTGGTATGTTCCAACCAAAAAATGTAATTTCAAGTTAAAAAATCAAAGATTTTGTGACATTTGATTGTATGATAAAAGGCAATTTTTACAACAAAATTTACTTTAAAAAAAAGTATTTAAAAAATGTGATTTTACAAAGAAAAAAAAGTGTTAGGACAAAAGTCTCAGTTCTGTCATAAAGGTGATTTGGGCTGCAGGGTGGTTCAGTGGTTGATTTTAGTGCAAAAGCCTCAAAAGTATGATAAAAAGTCACTAATTTCGTAAAATCTGAGATTTTATGAAAAAAAAAAATTATTTTTGTTTTTATTTTTTTTACTTGCAGATAAGTCCTGGACATCTGAGGTGACATTAGTCCATCTGATGTGCCAGACATATAACTGACATGCAGAACATTAGTGCATGGTTCCTGGAAATCTGTTGCAGTCTTCAGTAATATTTATTTTGCACGTTAATATCGTGGTAATGGGAAGTTGTCTGATATTGTAGTAGACATAAATCACTTGTTACAAGTTGAATATACATGTTTCAGAGAAAGTCTAAAACTTTAAACACAGCTGTTGCATGTTTCTTTCATTTATTTATGTTCAAACTTTCAGAGCTAGTTCTGATAAAGACGATCATGTAACGCTGAACACACAGTTATCTCCCCAAACATCTCCTGTTCAAATCAAAGTGAATGCTTTAAACCAGTGGTGTCTCTGTAATTAACAACCTTCATGGGAGTGTTCATGTGTGAGCTGATTCCTGTCAGAAACCTTCTTGACCTTTCGTTCCCGATGCTGACGGATCTACGTCTGGCCAGCTGTGAAGCGCAGCTTGGTGCCAGGCCTGTGGCCCTCTGGTTCTGGGAGGATGGTTCTGAAGGTCAGGTTGATGCGTGGACCTCTGTCGTGGTACTCTTTGGCCACTTGGTGCTGATGAGGACAGATGGACTGTTAACTGGTTCCACATGACACATTTAAAGATGTACAGTATTACCAGTTTTAACTAAAACTAGAACCGCTTATACGTGTTTGACACTGATATTGATAACTGTAAGTTCAGACAGAGTACGACTACTGGACCGGTGTGAATGCAGTCGGGACGTGTCCCAGTACACAAGCCAGCTAAAGAAACTTCATCACCTGGTTTTCCCAAAGAAAAGTAATTTGGGGTTCCTACTGTTTTCAATCCTGTGTAGTATAGTTTATTACTCAAGCAAATGGAGAACTGGGTTGAACTCTGACACAGAACTGGACTGGTTTGAGTCTGACTTAAAGGACGTGTGTAGTCCCTCCAGCATGTCCTGAGTCTTCCCTGGGCTCTCGTCCTGGTTGGATGTGCCTGGAACACCTCACCAGGGAGGCATCCTGACCGGATGCCCGAGCCACCTCATCTGGCTCCTCTCGATGCAGAGAAGCAGCGGTCCTACTCTGAGCCCTTCCCAGGTGACCGAGCTTCATGATCTTGTTCTTTCGGTCACCACCCACAGCTGGTGACCATAGGTGAAGGTAGGAACGTAGATCGACAAAGGAGTTCAGAGTCATCATAACATCAAGCTGAAGAAGGAGTCCTATCAGACTTTTTTGGCCTGTAGGACTCCAGAGGCAGTTGACAGGTATCAACAAGCCAAACGGAGTGCGGCTTCAGCGTGGGAGGAGTTTGGAGAGACCATAGAGAATGACTTCTGAACGGCTTCGAAGAAATTCTGGTCCACCATCTGGCGTCTCAGGAGGGGGAAGCAGTGTTCCATCAACACTGTGTACAGTGGAGGTGGGGAACTGCTGACCTCGACTTGGGAAGTTGTGGATCAGTGGAGGGAATACTTCGAAGAAATCCTCAATCCCGGCAGCACGTCTTCCGATGAGGAAGCAGAGTCTGGGGACTCAGGGGTGGGGTCGCCTATCTCTGGGGCTGAGGTCGCCAAGGTAGTTAAGAAGCTGCACGGTGGCAGGACCCCGGGGGTGGATGAGATCCGCCCGGAGTTGCTGAAGGGTTTGGATGATGTGGGGCTGGAAGGATTTTATAGCTGCATTTAATTGAATCAAATTGATTTCTTTTTCTAAACCATTTTAGTTTTCAGTACTGCACTATAACTCCGTCCAAACATTTACTGGATCATTTTCTATTATCTTTGAATGTTCTTGTTTGAGTTTCTGAAATGTGATATACAAATAAAAGGTGCCTCGGCTACATCTAAAACAAAAGCAAAAAGGTTTCAGGAGCCCAGAAAGGCTAAAAACAAACAAACATCTGAACTAGGGCTGTGTTAAAAATGCTTCCAAACTTCCTGCCTCAACTGGTTGGTTTTGTTTGTCCAACTTTAAGGACAATACCAGCAAGGATTAATGGTTCCAGTGATCTTCTCTCTGAGCAGAGTTCCTGAATGAAGCAGTGAAACCTTTGTTGAGATGCTGGAGGAGGCGTCACCATAAAACACCTGTGACCTTATCAGCTTTTCCTTTTAAACTGAAAACATCTTTTATCGTCTCTCTCTAGGTTTTTCCACAGCTCTTTAATCTGCCACTTATCTTTATTATGTGTGAATGCTGGACTTGAGTTGCTCCTGCAAATTAAACTGTTGTTCTTCATTACAGAGAGCAAAAATCTATTTAGAATTAGTAATATTTGAAAAAAGTAATTAACTAATGCTCATTTCTTTAGGCAAAACTTAAACAAAATAACTTTGATCATCACATCATTACTTATTCAACAAAAATGAAGTGATTATCAACAGGTGTGCAGACCTGGGTGATAGCACAATGTCAAGATGGAAAGACTTCAACAGTTGCCTTAGAGAAGTAACTGTTGCTGCACATCAATCTGGATTACAAAAGGTTTTAAAACAGTTATCAATAACTAGTTAAGCGTTCTGCAGTTAGAAAGATTATTCACAAGTAGAAAACATTCAAGGCAGCTGTTAATCTTCCCCGGAGTGGACGTCCCCACAGATTGACCATAAGACCTCACAGTTTAACACTCAGATACAAAAGAAACAAAAACAGGACTCAACCAGACTCAACCAGTAGGGTTTGTCTGGAAGAGTTTCCAGGAGAAAACAGCTTCTGCCTAAAAGTAACATTGAAATGCAGAACTACATCTTCATTGTGGATTCCTGCAGACTTTGACAAAAGTCAATCAATGATGAGACCACGAAGGAAGTGTTCAAGAGATGAGTGTGCGTCATCTGTCTGGTGATTGGCTGAAACTGGGTCATGTAACAGTACAGCCGCAGATCTACATCAAAACCACTGAAACACAAAGAATTTTATTTTTTCATGTAACTATCCTGTAACTTTTTTCTGTACATGAAAAAGTTTGTAAACCTTAATTTCAAGATAAGTGAAGGCCCTTCCCGTTCTTCAAAGAGCTGCAGTTTGAAACTAAATTTCTTGTTCTGAGTGTGACCCAGTTCTGATGACCAGAACCCCCCACCCCTCATCCACCACCATCACCACCACTCATGTCTGGTTACAGAACAAACAGCTGTCATGAAGCCAGAGGACACTTCATCCATCCTGAACCTGAGCTCAGAGACAAAGCTCTGTTCTTTCACCAGGTTGTTGACTGTAAACGTCCACAGTTACATGTGCTAACGTCGGTAATTAAAAACAGCTGAGGGCATTGTTTTCTCTGAAACAAACAGAGGTTTAAAACAACTACAGCTGGATGAAACGGTGTCAAGCAAAACAAAAGCAGAACCTGAAACTGTCAGTGTTTTAATCTGTTTTTGATATGATAACTGCATTTATGTTGGAATTCAGGAACTTTATGTTTCTTAGTAATGAAATACTATGATGTAAGATTCAACCATGTAGATCACACGTGTCAAACTCAAATCTTGCCCTCTACTTCATTTTATCTGGTCCATGAGAGCGTTTAAAGACAATTGTACGCTTATAATGAGAACATTTCTGAGAAAAATTGTGAATGTGAGTGAGTGTAGCTGTCCTTTTGAGTTGATATTGACAACACAACCTGATAACTGAGACCGTCCAGCAGCTGGTTTAAAATAAAAAGTACGAACTTTATGTCAAAAAGTCACAGTTTAGCAAATGTTGTGATTTTATAAAAAATATTTGCAATTCCACAATTCTTTTTAAAATTTATTTATTTATTTATTTATTAACAAAATTCAGCACTGAAAGTTGCAATTTTATTTAAAAAAAAAAAAGAAAAAAAAGCAAAAACAAAGCCAGTCCCCCCACCCCCCGCCAAAAAAAACAAACAAAAAAAATCATTCTTTTTGGGGCAATATTTCTGCATATATGCTGTGATTTAGTGTCAAGATTGACAAAAAACCTTTCAACTTGTATATGCAATTTGATCTTGCAGTGATTTCCTAGTGCACAGGTTTTTAATTTTGTCTTAAAAAGATTTGATTTTACAGATTCATTTAATTGAAAACTGTGATTTTACAACAAAATGTTGTGACTTTACTACAAAAGTCTCGATTATGAAAAATTTACAATTCTGCAAGCAAAATTCACAATTTAAAAAAAGAAGTCAATTTATTATAAAAAGTTGTTTTTTGTTTTTTTTTAAATTTAGCTTTAGATTTCACGTAGTCCACAAAATATGTGCAGGGTTGCAATTTTCCAAATTTACCGCAATTTCTGGTCATGCAGAGGAAAAACGGTGCAAAGACAGAACAAAAACCAGAAAGAACGAACTACAAGTCCCACAATTCAGGAGGTGAACTACAAACATTATCTCTGGTTACACATGAATGTAAATATTATTTATTCAATAAACTGTTAAACATTGTGGTGGAACTAAAATCTTAGCTGGATAAACACTTCTACAATAAAATATAAATTTGTATCAATGATTCACGACAGAAACAACTAAATGATTCTGGAGTTGGAAAGTTCACAGTTAAGATGTCGACTTCGGTTTTATATTAATAGATTTAACCCCTAACATCGCCAGAATTTAATTTAATAAACAAACACACCCATGAATTACCATGTCTAGCTCTGAGAGCTCAATTGATTAATTTTCTTTTCTTTATGTAAATGGGATCTTCTTCAAACTTTCTGCACATCTTCTGTTAAATACATAAAGAAACTCCTCCAATGAGAGTTACACTTAGATGGTTCGTTTTTATAAATTATAGATGAATAAGTTTATTCTTTAACAATATTGTATGGAGAATGAGTTAGTTTTATAAAATTTAAATTGAAAGAGAATTCAGTTTGTTCTTAATTTTAAGTTTAATCTTCTTGCTACTGGAAGAAACTTAACTTTTTTTTTTTTTTTAAATAATTTGAATAACATGCATTTCATATGGAGTTTTTGTTTGTGGTTTTGAGATTTTCAAGCCAATTATGTTAAAATGGAGACTGCATGTTGTTTTTGTCTTTAATAAAAGAAATGTTGCAATTTTTCCATTTTGTAACAAAAATACGCATATAAAGCTCTACCAATTGCACTGCAATTTGTGATCACAAAAATCACACACACACAAATGCTGAGATCCTGGAGTGACTGGATTTTAAACATTTGTCCTTATTTTCTCACATTTTGTGGAACTGATAAGAACTGGAATTGATAGGCAGAACCAAAACTGGAACTGAATCCAACAAACTCTTACTCATAGCGAACCCTACTGGAAGAATGTCCACCTGTTGAAGCTCACCTGCCAGTCGTCCTGCGTGGCTCCCTCCATCAGCAGCAGAGTCCCGTGGCTCAAAGGAACCCGGATCCGCTCCACATAGGTGTAGTCTCCGTTGTCCTCCTGACGGAAAAGTGAAAAGTAGAAGTTCAGATGTAAAGCTGCAGGTTTGACTCCTTACATCTCTGATCCAACATTTAAATGAACAGAGATCCAGAAGAAAACAGAAACAAGCAAAGTTAGCACAGCCTGGATGCATAAATGTGATCTATACAGTGATTAAAGGATGTCCATGTCTCTGGGCAATTCACTGAAACACAGAGACCCTGGAAGCAGGGGACAGAAAAAGACAAGGACCTGGACCACTGGGAGGGACACTCTGAGTAAAGGAAGACAACAGGATGGAGACGGAGAGGATGAAAGACAGAAGGGACAAAAGACAGGATGAAGGACAGAGGGGATTAAAAACAGAGGACAAAAGTAAGAGGACGAAGGACAAGCAGTACGAGAGACAGAGGACAAAGGGCAGAGAGAGGATGAAGGACAGAGGGAACTCCTATGGAGGATGTCTTGGCTGATTTTGCTGCATGCTTTGGGTTTTTGTCACGTTGTGAAATTTCTAGTTCATGTTCAAAGGAAAGCAGCGCCAGAGCATGATGCTCCCTCTGATGTTCTTCAATATAGATGCTACAAATGTCCCAATCTGTGTCTTCTCAGACCAGATCATGTCCTTTGTCTAGAACGACTGAATTTATTTTTTATTTTTATATGTATTTTATTTTCAGTTTATCTCAGACAGCTGTAGAGAGGTTGACGTTAGTCATGGCGTTGACCGTCGTCTCACCGGCGGCGGCTGCTTGCGAAGGCTGAACACTCTGGTGTCTCCCAGGCTGAGGGACGCAATGGTGGGTTTGACGCCCAGGGACGCCTCGTCATCGCTGTGCCAGCCGATGCTGTCGTGCCCATCTCGATACAGGTTGCACAGCAGGGAGTTGAAGGTGCATCCGCTCACCTGCGCTATGGCCTGGCGAAGGGTCACCAGCACCGGGTGCCACTACGAAGATGGAAGCAGCAACAGTATAATTCAGGAGCCAACAGCTGTATGGAGGAAGTTACGTGATGGTGATGGATCTACCTGGGGGTTGGCGGGCATGGTGGAGAAGGCGTATGTGTATGGCAGCTCTCCGTACCAGCAGGTGAGTCTGGGCTCCTCATACGCCTCACCTGCACCAAAACAGAAACCAGAACACTCAAGGAACCAACCAAAAGTCCAAAAATAACTCATCCCTGCTGCTGCCAAGACCTCATCAGGTATTGTTTGGTATTTAGTTCATTTAATTCAGAACTGGAGACACACCAGCAGTCACGTCAATGTTGAAGGGTCGGTTATGTAGAAACTGAAACTTTTTAAAATTATTATTAACAATCACCTCTGCATTCAAATATTATAAGCAGATATAAATTAATTACTGTGGTTGAAGTACAGTGTAGTGGTCAGAAGAAGAACTGCAGCCTCCAGGAGATAAACATCTATATCTAATTACTCTCTGCTGATGTTTTATCTTGGCTGACTCTCTTTTTTCCCCATCAGCCCTCTCTCTTCAGTGTATCTTGGAAAGACTAACAGGAATGTAATGGAACCAAAACAATGAGTTATTCAGGTCTCATATTTATAGATCTGTAATTTCAAAACTCCAAGCAGCTTTACTTTTTCCATAAAAAGACATTTTGGAAAGAAACTTGTTTGAGTCTGGAGTCCTGAAACTGGATTGAAGCAGGACTCCTTCATCTCTTCACATCATGCCTTTGTTGACGGTCCGAGGAAGGATGATGGACGATTACGCAACGTCTCTGAGGACAGAGTTCAGACGCCGTCTGTCCTCATCTCCATCGTCCTGCTTGATGATAGCAGATTAGGACACCAGATGGATGAACGCCAGCTGAGAGAAGAGGGCAACTCAGAGACAAAGAGCCACGACAGTTTCCCTTTAACCCTCAGTCACCAGACCACTCCTGTTCAGAATCAGACTCCATAAAGTTAATCGGAATAAATCTGATAAGTAAACAAACGTAACATGTGAGATTACAGAAGAGGAAAATAAAGAAAAAATATTAGAGTGACGGAAGATGGAATGCAGCAGAAATCTGAATAAATCTTCCATTTTTAGAGCTCACTTTTGTTTACATCCAATATTTATTCATCCAGTTCCCTTCAGAGATTAATTAAGCAGAAATTAATTGTTCAATTAATTTCAATTTGAACCAAGATCAGATGTGTGTATATATATATATATATATATATATATATATATGAAG
>JBAMYA010103244.1:0-20167 GCA_037176975.1 Arrhamphus sclerolepis | reverse complement strand
AACAGAGCTACGTAAACAGAGCGAACATGAGAGCACCTGACTGCAGACGTCAATAATGCAGCGTAATGGAATAATCTTCTGATCAAACTCCGCTTCCTGAAAGTCATAAACTGCCTCCAGAATCCAGTTAAGATACAAAAATTTATTCAACAAAAACAGTGATGCAGTAAAGTGTTTTTTGTCTCTGTTGCTGTGTGGAGCAGCCTGTCAGTCACCTCTTTCACCCCCCCCGACTCCTGAACGTCACTCACTCACTCATCTGGACACTGTGGTCTCATGAGGAAACGCAGCTTTGGATATGAAGTTTTTCTTGTTCCCGAATACAAATATTTTTAAAGTATTTGTTCAAAATAAGTATTCGTAAAAATCACGTTATTTGTGCCTTTCCGAATACAGTATTTGGGTTCGGCTCCGCCCCTACCACCAAGCAACCAGGACAAATACAAATATTTTATTTAAGAGAGAGAGAAAAAAGTTTTTCCAAAATAAAATTTTATTAATTTTATTAAATGTTGTGCTCTTTCTCATCAAGAAATACCTCTGCTCTGCAAACTTTTGCTCCAACCTTCCTGTCATCTGTGAATACCTTACATGAATGAGTCTGCTTGCTCAAAGTGTTTCTTCGTCACCTCCAGGTCCAGACCCATCGAATATTTTCCCCAAATTTTCTCATTTACCCCTGACCAATGATTACATTATATGTACAAACAAAGAGGAAAAAAATTAAAAACACAGTAAAACACCCCTCAGAGCCATGGCTTGTCTTTGGTTCAGTTTCAATGCAAAATAAATATGTAGGTTTACATAGAAAATGTAGTTAAAAAATTGAGGTGGTTCAAAGTAAGTGATTTTTGGTTTCAAAATCAATCTGTCAGTGTTTGAATCTTACTTACATCAGCAGGTTTGTTTGATTTCAGCAGTTGATTCAGAGAGATTCTTCAGGAATTCCTGACAAGAAGTGATATCAACAAGCCAAAAAGTAACTCATTTAGATAGTGGATGCTCTTCTGCAGGATGGCAGCACTGTTGTCAGGAACAGCTGTATGTTGAATCAGTGTAAAACACAAGGAAACAAATGGTTTTAAAAACAAACTTGAACTTGGTTCAAACTGCACAATTTGCAAAACTCTTGAGAGGAAAATAGTGAGATACTTTAACAAGAATCCTCAGGTGTCTGCAGATGATTCTTTATAAACTGGCTTCTTTTAAATGTGATGTTTCACAGAAGAAGATTGTTGTGAGAGCTCTTCATCACAGTGACCTTCAAGGTCAAGGTCCACGAAGAATTTCATTGCTCACGCATGTGCACATCAAAGCCAGACTGTATTTTGTCCATGAACATCTAAAGCAGGTGGATGTTCTGGAAGTCTGTCATGTGGTTTTTTTTTTTTTCGTTTTTTTTTTCATGCACATGCTGCTTTTACAAGGACGGGAGGCCTTCAACCCCAAAATGACAATTCCCACAGTGGTGGGAGCACAATTCTGTGGGGCTGATTTGATGTTTCAGGCACAGGGGAACAAAATAATTCTTCTGATATTCTGAAAAATAATGCAAATAAATGTGCTCCAATGGATGATGATGGATCTACCAACATGATTATGACCCAAAACATGCATTCAAATTTGTTAAAAACTGGGGACTACATGAACTTCAATAGCTGTGGATTAAGTGCTTCAAACAGACTTACAGAAGTGTCATAAGAGTGTTTGTTAACAACAGATGGTTAAATCCTGGACATACGACTGTTTCCATCAATGCTGTCTACTGAGAACTCACTCTCGGCCTGGGTGTTGTGATTGACAGCCATTTGTGATCATGCTGCATCAATCTTTATTCTACAAGAATTAAAAAAAAAACATCTGAGAAGTCTTTTCTTATCAATTCTTCTCTTCTTCTGAATTTAACATTTAATATTGTAATTGAGGATTGTGGAGTCTCAGACGAATGGGTGTTCAACATTCTGACATTGAGGTACTTCTGATGGGACATGGACACATGAAAAGATTGGCATCTATATTGAATATTCTCTACTTGAGAACAGTCCTAATAATCTTTTTTTTTTCAGGAACAGCATGATCCTTCCCAGAATAATGGGCAGCATTTCTGATGTTATTGATGATCTCCTTTTGAACTGATTTATGATGCTAAATGGTCAAATAATGGAGCTTTCAGTTCAGTCCAAACACAGGAACGTTGGGTGAAATGGTGATTCTAAATTCAGTACGAGTGAGTGTAAATCAAGCACCAATAGTCCAGCTAACGAGTTGAAACTTATGTGTAACTGACAAGATTTGCAGTTTGTAGCAGAAATTAACCTTTACAGCTTTGTTGAGAAAACAGTTTTGTTTTCTCCAGAGTTAGAGTTCATATACATGACAACTGTACAGATAGTTAATTGTTTTTGTACCACACCAGGTAAAACCATACAAAGTAACAAATTTATGTATAATTAGGGACGTGTTTTTTTGTTTTTGTTTTGCAGCCTGCAAAGCTGCCATCACTTTTGCTATTTAATGTTTAGAACCTTTTAGACGTCTGAGCTGTGACCTGACAGTGCATTTTCATTATCTGAAAGAGAATATGTTTCATTGTGCTGCTAATTGTTCTAACAGACTGCTGTGATTGGCTGGGGGTTGGCCTGAAAGGATTCAAGGGCAAAGCTTAGCTAAGCAGAAGGTATCTTGTATTCACTGTGTGTCAGCTAAACACAGCATTAATTTCTGATGTCGCTACTGAGATGACATTTGAAAGGGGACCTCCTGCTGGGAACATTCAGTGGCAGCTCCACAGCTACTTTGGTGTGGCTGGACTGAAGAAGCTGGGAGTCTCTTTTAGGCTCGTCCAAGTGGAAGTCTGTTTGGATCTCATGGGCTGACATCAGCAGGCTTGCCCATCTGTAACAGGCCTAACCCTGCGAGCAGCAGGCTGAGCGATGGCTCGTACCAACAGAGCTCTGCGAGTTCTTGTTTCAGCTTTGGCAGCACTCGTTTTGGATGTTGTTTCATTACTGACACTTGAAATGAGGCTGTTTGGACAGATTTGATCAGAATGAATATAAAGTAATATTAATTTGGATCATAGGTTAGCATTAGCTAAGCTAACTAAGCTAAACTGGGAGTGAAATAAGTCTCTGGGCAGGAATTCTCTGGGCTTGCTTGTTCCACCCATCTGTAGTATCTCATAAAACTTATGAGTCCTGTTGCACAGGATTTGTCCAATTCTTCTCATAACGTCTATAGTGTGAATGGGACTGATTTGATGTTTTGCTTGCCTCTGTGAGGCACCTTTAACTTTGAACCGGTGACCTTTCATGTCTGGTCCTCGCTTCTCACCCAGTAACAGCTGAAATGGGGATGATGAAAATAAGGATATGCTTAATGTCAAAGCATATTTCAAACTGACCACTGTTTTTTTTTTTTTTCAAAACCAGTTAGTGCCAAAGTAATTGGAGTTTGTCTTGCATTAACAATCTAGAAATATAGTCTTGGAGATGGTATTAATACAATACTCCTGTCATGCTATTCTATTTAGACTTCCATTGCCACATCGATATCTAACTTAGAAGGTTACGTGAGTCAGTTGTAAATAAACAGAACTTTTATGAATGAGGATTTTTAATCCCTCTCCAGGGACGCTGCTGACATTAATTACAATATTTTCATTTGCAATGATGCTCTTGATTTGCTTCTCTGCACAGTTTTGCAAGCAACACTGCTTTCCCCATCCTGCATATAATAGAGGTTTCCTACCTTCTCTCATGGACATAATCAGATTTCCATGATTGCATCCAACATACAAGTCTGTGCATTTGAAATTGAATTTACCTAATGCTACAAATATTTTTTGTTATACTGTTCAATCTCTAATATCCTAAAAATATGGAAATTGATAATTATTCTGTCCTACACACAGCTTCCAGCGGACACAGCTTTATTGAATATTTCAGAAAGATGTGGATATCTTTCACAAACAATTTGCAGAATATTGCTTTTTCCACTCAGATTATTTGTATGGGCCAGAGGTGATATTAGATTGAAATGTTGCAATATTAGATTTGCAAAGCTGAAAACGTATAAAACACATTTAGGGTCAGGGTTCTTGTTGAATGTTGATTTATGTCACTGTGAGTTGAATGTATGTCACAATGCTGAATTAAATCCATTGCAGATCATTCTAATGATACCTTTATATTTAGAGCACTATGGTTCAAAAGAGCTGTGGTACATGCATTTGCAATGAGGGGGGTCACTGTGTGTTAAGTGAACTGTATTTACAGATAAGTTTTCTATTCCGGCCCACATACCCATTCTTACAAAGCTCACATACACAGTAACACACTGATGAATCATGGAGGCAACGTGGGGTCTAATGTCTGGTTCAGGTAGGCTGCACTTCAGTAGGAACTGAACCACTGCTCCAAATGCTTGTTCTTGTTGTTGTGGTTGTGGATCCATGGAAGACTGTACTGTAGGTACGTTTCCACAAGTAAGGATTACGGGTAGCTTTTCAGGGCCGTATCACTGACATGTGTTTCCATTACCAAGAACAGCCCTGTTAAAGAGGCTTTCAAGAACCTTTGCAGGGCAGAGAAAATTCCTGTGATAGGAGGGGTACTCAGAGTGGTCCTGATAAACCCCTGGATGGGGGTGATGGTGATGGTGGTGTTGACTCACTGATTGGGCAGCAGTTCAGCCCTGTTAAAATTCCATCCTACTAGTTTTACCCTAGTGATGGGGAAATGATAGAATGGCTTTGGAGCTTGTGTCGAGAAATTCAAAAAGTCATTTATGAAGCATGTATCGAGGCTGAGGAGCCACACAGTGAAGATTTGGGAAAGAGAAGTGGAAGCTCAGTTAAGACAAGTAGTTATAATGGAGTGAGTAGAGGGAAGATCAGGATGTGTCTTTTTCAGAGAAATCATATGACAGAGTGCTAAAAGAGAAATTGCTGTATTGTATGAGGGCAGCTGTGGAGTAGGAGTAACAGAGGGGTTTCCATTGGTAGTGGTACCGCATCAAAAAAAGGATTTTAGTGCCTTCTTGTTTGCCAGGATGGTGGATAGGTTGACAGATGAGGTCAGACAGGGCTCTCTGTGGACTACTCCCAGGTCCTGTTGATTGTAATAATGTTAACGACATACTATATGAATAATTTCCAACTGATATTAACATTTAGTTGAAGAGGACTGCAAGAGTGAGGCTGGCTCAGAGGCAGGATCAGAGGCAGGTTTCTGCATATACCTGTAGCTTCCACTTTCACTGAGGAAGGAAAAAGTAAGTCTTTCAGCTTAAGACAGTTTTAATTTAGTTGAAGATAAGTGTAAAATGTTGGTCCATACTTAAAATTAAAGTGTTACTGCAACCAAAGCTATTTTTACTATATTTGTACTATATATAAATGGATGAGAATTAATTAAGATAACTGATAAGGACCTGAATCGATAAGCAATATCGATAATGGAACTGGAATTGCTAAATTCTTAACAATTCCCATCCCTAGTTAGAGGAAGATGTTGGAAAAAAGGTAAAATGGAAACCAGACACTATGGGAAACCGAAAAGAGAAAAGCTGGAGGAAGAACAGGTTGAAGAAGAAGAGTTTCAACACTTTCAAATGAGTTTCTTAATTTAGGCCTCCAATTATCAAGTTTCCAACCAGTAGGAGATGTTCCTGGAAGCCTCTCAGAAGTCCTGCATAGTGACCGGGGGGGTGGGAGGTAGGCAGGGATTGAAGAAAAGGGGGATGGGAAAGTTACACGGACTGTGATGACAGATTTCAGGAAATACAAGGAAAAAAGAGGATGGGAAAGAGTTTCACAGGAATCTAGAGATTTCAATGCAGCTGGTTCTGTCAAGCTGCCCTATAGGAACAAACAAAAGAAAAAGCATTAAAAGTACCATGATAAGTCCTTTATTATGCAGAGCTTCTTTGTTGCATGTTTGTGGTTGTTCAGTTGTGAGTATGAATATATGCTTTATTGTATGAACAAAACAAACTTGTTTTTCTCTTGATTATCTAGTTATTCGTAACCTCTTTCTGGTCCCACAAGATGACATGAGCTCAGAGGAACCAGCATCTCTCACAAGAGATGATACATGCACCGGTGCTCAGTCCTGTGCTGATGTGCGCACTCCTTGATCACAATTAGAACAATATAGTTCATAATGAGAGCAGCGACTGTGCCACATGGACTGTATTAGCTGCTTAGCTATTCACAGCTCAGGGGGATTTCCCTCACCGAGTCAAACTCAAAGATTATCATGTCAAGTAAGATTTATGAATTTTCATTTAACATAACTGTGATTAATAGGAGCTATTAGGCCCACTAATTTTCTCCTGCCTCCACCTTTATGTTAAACATGAAACATCCTCCATCACCATGTGTCCCAGAAGCTCCCAGACACAGAAGCACACATTTTACTGTGTTTATACAAGATTTGTAAAAGTTAAGAGGCAGTGTGGTTAAATTATTCCACAAATTAATACTAAAAGCTGTGGAGATCTAAACCTGTTTGTAAAATGCAAATTATTTAAATTAATAGTAGAGAATGACAATATAGTGTTAGTTTCAAACAGATAATCGATTGTTTAATTAAAGTGATTCTTTTTCATTTTGAACATCGCTTAGAACCTCTTAAAGTGTGTTGATTTTAAATTCACTCCATATTATAGCTCAGTTACTTATACACTGCTGACATAAAAATGTTGCTTTCCCACTGTCAGATAGCATTAACATTCACCATCACAAAAGATAGAAATTCACCCTGATGCAGCTTGGAAGTGAAACTGGACCACCAGCATGGTAGAAAAGAGTTACTCAGCTGAAAGTCTTTGAAATAAATAAATATATAACAGTAATCAATCTTTATTGAGTTTAAAGTTAGCCTCAGACTTGATACTGATCAGGCTGGTGCAGTGTTTCTCTGTCCTGGTCTACTGTACCTTCTGCCCTGCGTATTTTAGGTAACATGTCTCATGGTCCGCGGGCCAAATCCGGCCCACCTCCTCATCTCATGTGTCCCACAAGAGCAAAAGCAAGATTTTAATGCAACTGCTCGTTTGATTCAGTACTGACATCCAAAAGTAGAACAACAGGTGTGCAGAGCAGCCAGGAGCCCAGGACTGCTGCAGGTTTTTGTTAGGTTAGCTAACATTAGCTACCCACGAGAACACGAGGAGGACATGTAGATTCCACACAGAAGGGCCCTTTTGCAAACCCCCCAGGGTATGGGTGCTGATGATGTGGAGATGCGAACACGCCCCCAGCACCCACAGCAGGAACTGAACCCAGGACCTTCTAGCTGTGAGGCAACTGCCCTACCACCGTGCCCCAAAATGAAACAAAATTTGAAATTTTAAAACTGAAAATGAATTTTGAGTCAAAGTGTTGCAAAAAGTTGACATTTAAAAAAAAAAAAAAAAAAAAGTAGTTTGTTTTAAGTTCAAAAGTTACAATTTTGTGACATTTGCGATTGTGCAATAACAAAAAATATTGGCTGTAGTGATTTTACAAAAAAAGTCATTTTTATTATTAATTTTATGAACAATGGGATTTTTGTGAAATCTGATGTACTTTTTCTGAAAAAAATGTGATGTTGTAAAATTGAGGATTTTAGAATCTTTTAAATTTAAAGAAAAAAATAATAATTTGCAATTATACAGTGAAATTTAGAATTTTATTACAAAATCCTCAGTTTGACACCTCTGTTTTAGATGGTCCTCTGCTTTACAACAGCTGGCTGAAACCAGTGGGTGCACTTTCCACTGGAGCATCTAGAATGTTTCTATGCAAAGAGCCATTAAGGG
The DNA here is from genome assembly GCA_037176975.1 of Arrhamphus sclerolepis. Lineage (NCBI taxonomy): Eukaryota > Metazoa > Chordata > Actinopteri > Beloniformes > Hemiramphidae > Arrhamphus > Arrhamphus sclerolepis. Next base: position 12,361 of record JBAMYA010103244.1, on the reverse strand, counting down.
CTCACATTTATCAAAGACGGGCCAAAATTCAATCCCTTTTTAATAAAGATGTATCTACATTTCACCTTGTTCAATCACAATGTAATTTTTTTTTAAAAAGAAGAAAAATCACTTTAACTGTTGTTTTTATTGTTGCCCTGAAATTATGCTGTTTTTTTCATCACTATATCACTGACTTATTGAAAAACACTCTACCTGGATCAAAAAAGAAAAAGCAAGAGCAGTAATAAGACAAGACAACATTTGTTAATCATGCTATTTATTCAGGTCAACGCGATATATGAAAATAAACTCCTTGAAAAATTTTAACAGCTTTTTTACTCTGTGGAGTTAGAACAGTCTCAACAGCCCCAAATGCGCAGCAGTTTTTGCAAATGCACAGGACAAGATTCACAAATGCAAAACACGATTTACAAATGCACAGGACAAGATTCACACATGTATTTCTGATGCACACAAATATAACTTTATTTACAAACGGCTTCTGGTCTGCGGACTTCGCTGCATCTGTGAGTGAATTTTGAGACTCTCCTGCCGTGCCTCCAACTCACAAATGCATTTTTTCTAACGCGAATGATCTGCAACCAATCAGATATCTTCCTTGTTTCAGCCAATCATAAGAACGCATCCCACGTGGGAAACGACTTACTCACGATCCAATCACATTAAACCACTCTAACAGCGCTATCTGCATGCGAAATTCAGTCAGTAAGAATGAATAGATCTGTGTCTTTATTATTCAATCAGAAAAATGGTTGCTTCAATCAAAAAATATATTTTCAATAATAAAAACCTTTGCTTCAATAAAAAAAACACTTTTCAATCAAGTGTTTGAATGCAAAAACATATTTTAACACCGTTTTTATTTGATTGTAAATGTTTTGTGTTTTTGTGTTTTGTTTGTGTTTTTTAATTGAAAATTCTTTTTTTTGACTGAAATAATCTTTTTTGTGTTTGGGCCATACTATGGGTAGGACAATTGAATTGTCTTTATTATTCAATTCCAAAACCTTGCTTCAATCCAAAAAGGAATATTTTCAATCAAGGAATGTGCATCAGAATTACATGTGTGAATCTTGTCCTGTGCATTTGCAAAAAGTGCTGCGCATTTGTGGCTGTTGAGACTGTTCTAACTCCATACGATTCACATGATATCAAGCATAATATCAAGCAAATAATTCAAGATATTTTCTGATCAGTGATCCAAATAGAGAATATGTGCCTTCATATCCATTAGTGTGTGAAAGGGAGGATGGCTAAAAAAAAATAAACAGAACAAGCATTCACACATGTTCCTGCTTCATGGGGATGCTCCTTGTGCTTTTTTTTTTTTTTTTTTAGGCTCAAACATTCTGCTTCTTTGTGCTTTTAAAGGATAAATGCTCCCTAAGAACTATAGTTTTCAGCTCATTGTTACTGTTTTGTGCACTCAAAACAGGTGGGCAGTTTTCTCAAGACTGATGCGGCATCATTTGAATGGAACACAACCTCGAGGGCGGGTGAAGGCCAACTGAAAGTTTATAGCCGCAGCAGATGCAGGAGATGAAGCTGGAAGATAATGACTGCTTTTCCAGAGCTTGATTGCAGCCATTCACAGTCAGAGTCTGCAGGTCAAAACCTGGTCTTTGCTCTGAAGAATACCAATATACCCAAGGGTTTTTTATTCTTTCTAAGGATTTTTATTTACAGCACGAGAGCTGTTCAGAGAGAATTTAGTTTCATGTTTGCCACAAATGAATATCATATAATTTGCAAGTGCTTAAAACCATTTGTACATCATATTTATTTTTAATAAAAACACAAATGCCACACAGTCTGAATACCTGTAAACCAACTTTGCAAATGCACACATCACAAACCAAAGCTGTTATTTGACCATCACATTGTCACACATTGGCGACCTGTCCAGGGTGTACCCCTGCCTTTCACCCGAAGTGAGCTGGGACAGGCTCCAGCAGACCCCCGTGACCCTGCACAGGACATAGCAGGTATGATGGATGGATGGATAGTTCATGTAACAACTAATAGAAATCATGAATGATCTGCTGCTGATCCCTATTCACATAAAAAGAAAATGAGCTATTCAACTCAGAAGATTATCACAGACATATTTCAAATACACAAAAAATAAACAAGAAATACACAACAAAACATCAGCTTCTTCAACACCATATCGCTTCATCATGATTTTCAAATTTCTTTTAAATGCAAAAAGAGATTTAGATTATTTTATCTCGCTTTCAACTTTTGACTTTGAAGAAATTATTAAAAGAAAGAAAAAACAAAAAGACCTCTCTCTCATTCTTTTGCCATATATCAAATAGAAATAATTTTCGTAGGCCTAACTGACCTAAAACAATGTCAGACAGTGAGAAATAAAATGTTTGTGACTTTTTATATAGTGTATGTAAAGGAATGCTTTCAAATGTATATGTAGCAAAATATGTACATAACATGTGCAAAAACAGAAAACAAAAAGAAAAGAAACAAAACAGTAATGACCAAAGACATCGTTGAGGTATCCCAAGGAATCTATTCAGGGCTTTATATCTATTCCTGATTAAATGCAGCTCAATTCTAACCAGAGTGACATCTTCAATCAATAAAAGAACATCTCTGTCTCCTGCCCTTCATAAAGCTGAAACAAGTTTAAATTACTCAGAGGAACGTGGCCTTTACAAAACCTGCTTTCAGTATTGTTAGGTTCACAAAATAAGTATATGACTCAGAGTATGTTTTATCTGAGCTGCATTAAGAGTTCTTTCCTCCCTCAGTTCAATCAATCACGCACAATTTGTCCTATTCCTTCGAGTCTCAGCCTGCAGGTGCATATCGCTGTGGTTGGATTTTTGAGCAGCAGTGTGCTTGGCAGCGTTGGTTGGCAAGGCAGAGATGGTATCATTCTTCTTTTAAGGTGAAGTCATAAATAGTCATCTTTGCCACTTCAAACATGCAGCCTGTTAAATTAAAATCAGCTCAATAATGCTGCATTGCTGTCACAGATTACAGTTTTGCATGGATCAGATTGCATCCACATGTTTGAGACTCTTTATTCTATCAACTCCTGGTTGGTTGACAAATACATGCTGCATTCAAGTGATGGTGAAAAGCTGGGACATCTGGCATCTCATTGATTCATGTGTTATTTCAGTCTTATTGAGTTATTTAGGCCTAAAAAGAGTTTGTATTTTGTTTCTTTGTCCTACTTCCGACTCTTCTGTTGTGATGTCTCATCATCTCTTATGCTGAAAGTGTACATCCTCAGTCATCTAGAAAGGAAGTTTCTTTGGTATTTTGCCAGGTAGCCCTCTGGAAGAGCTCTGCCCCTAAATGTCCTAAATGTGAAGAGGCTTTGCAGGAACTTTCAAGAATCCACAGAGGTCAAAGATCCAAATGCCACTTCACACCATATGAAACTTTGATGTGTCATCACATCTTTCACTTGCAGTGGCTCCAGGTCCCAATCACAACCCAGTGACATCACAACCTTCTGACCAGTAGCCTCAGTCCCACAGGTTAGCCACACATGGGCTGAGGTGGCCCAATGCAGGTCAAAAATATGTTTTTCTGTGTTAATTATTGTGATAGCTGTGAGGAAACTATGGCTATTACCCAGACAATGTTTTACTGTCCTGCATTAAATTGTGAATGGAAATTTGGGAAGTTGGAAGAGTTTCAGCAGTGATTATGTTTTTTACTCTTAGCTTTCAAGAACTCAAGAATCGTCTGGAGGGAAAAAAAAAAAAACGAAAAAAAAACATGCATCTAAACCTCATGTTCTTCATGGTCGAGCACTTCTTCAGGGATAGAAAAAACAAGTTTGTTTGGAAAATAGTGACCGTCTACGCGTCCTTTCAGAAGTATTCTACTAACCCTTCTACATTTCAGGACTGAAAAAAACGGCAAATGAATGGCACTTTAACTGTTGTACTGAGGGTGAATCACTGATATAAATAAAGTCTCTCAGTGCTTCAGATTCGCTATCTGGTTCCTCTTTGTTATCTGGAAGCAGGAGTATTAGTATGGTGATGATTCTGATCACATCACCAGGTGTAGCTGGACCAAGGGGCATCAGGAAATCATCATAAATTAGTATGTCTCTCTCTTCTATGGCATTGTAAAAAGGACAAAAGCTAATTTCTCAATCAATGAAAATTTCTAAAGCAGGATCATCACCCATGACGTCTTCAGCTTGTAATTTCACTTCCTATTGTGCGATGAGATAAGGATCACTTCAGATGTCTCACTTTTTCTTTTTTCTCAATATAAAATATGTCAGCCTCTTACTTAATGCCAATCATCTGGGAAGAGTCATCAGTAAAGCGGATCCGTTTGCAACCTCAAACTCAAAACCATCAGAATTTTTCTTTGCCTCCTCCCTGCTTTGCTCACCTGTTTGATGTTTTTATGAGTATCCATCCAAGAGAAGTTAATGAGTGAGCTAATTGTGCTTGAAAGCCTTTTGTGCAATGATGAGTACAGTCATGTAACAAAAAAGAAATTCTTCATAGCTTTTCAGTAAGTGGATCATTCTTTCCTGGATTTCAAAGACAGAAAGTCTGAAACTCCATCTCTGAGACAAAAATCATCTGTGTATTTCTTTTTCACTTTTCACTGGTTGCTATCACAGTATACATAAAGCGCAGTGTAACCACCCGTTATTAAAGGTCTATGTTTTTATATAACACTCAATTAGAAACACTGGCTCTCTTGTGAGGCATATCTACGTATAATAAATATAGTAAAGATACAACAATGGATGATTGATACAAGTACGTTTTAAGAATGAAAGTAAACACACATTGAAGGCAGTGATGGTTAAAACATTTATTTCACTGGAATGCTTTATTTTCTGGAGTGTTATATGCAGTGATCAGTTGTGTTCTACTGTGTTTTGCTGCCACTTCAGTATCGTTTAATTGGACAGAAGTCTATATTCATGTAGCCTAAAAACACACAAACACAAACTGTTGAAATTGTTGCTCCTTCGAAATAACAACAAACATAGACGGTAACAAAATGGCAGAGCCATATCTAAACTGAGCAAAAGCTCATGCTGACCTTTATTGTTCACCATTCATCATATTCCAAATAATTCCTTTTATCCAAAATTTATATTTATTTAATTTATACCACAATTAAGAGTTAAAAGACCCATTACTTCACAAACAAACAGGAATGACTGACAGATGATCTGACTCTTGAATCCTGTTGTCCGGTTGAATCTTGAATCTGAGTATTGAAGGTGTCGGACTTAAAGTTTGTCAGCACGTGGGAGATTTGAGCAGAGTAGATAAAGACAGTAGTGATGTTACTGGATTAAAGACATTAATCAATCAATCAATCACCTGAGGTACTATGGTCATTTATAAACTGTTCATTTACGTTGCACACCAAAGTTATCACTGATGGTCATCACTTAGGGTGATAATGCTAGCCACTTATCCTAATCAACCTATCCGTTCCTCTCTCAAAGTTGAATATGTGGTCACTGTAGGAAAAAAAAAATAGCAACGTAATTTTGGATCTTGTGAACAGGAGGTGGAAAACCGTTGCCTCCACTGTGGTAATCGGGGGTTCCATTGTCCAGGGCTCTCATTCCCTTCCCACGGCTCTACCACAGCGGTTCACCGTTTTCCCGGAGCCCACGTACTGGACCTAAAAAGCCAGCTCCCAGCAGTGCTGGAAAAGCACAAAGCAGTAAGTAAGGTGGTTGCACACATCGGCACAGATGACATAGCACATTAGAGAGAGACTGAAACCCTGAAGGACCACTTTAAAACTTTTCTTAATACCCTGAAAGAAATAGGAAGAAAAAAAAAAAACCTTGCCATCTCACTACCCCTGCCCACCTACAAAAAGGGGCACTGAAAAATTCAGTAGGCTCTTATTCCTGAAATCTACACTGAAGACAATTTAGATTTGTTCTGGGGCCACTTCCCTGCATTCTTTAAAAGGGTTGCACAGGCGCTAGTCCACAACGTACTACAAAACATCACACCATGAGTAACTGCTATTTCACTCACCTCTGTCACTAAACACTTTGAAAAGAATGAGGAGTAAACAGGGACAACATAATTACAGTACACATTAACAGGAACCATTTTGTCACCCTCAACACAGACCACTCTCAGCATGGTACTTTTTATTTTTTTTTAATATAAGGGCATTAACAAACAAGTCCTTCTGTTTAAATGATTATTGACTGTTTTCAACAGAAACTTGGCTGAGTTCAGATGCACTGGCTACTGCCCACCCAGAGACACTTTTTCCTTCTCTCACAGAGAAGGAAAAAAAGCTCAGTATACAGAATGATTCTGAAGTTGAGGGATGTGGACTTAGGTAGGCACCTTTAATGCTTTTGAATATAATGCAGCTTTTTAACCCCCTGCAGTGATTGTATACAGAGCTCCTAAATTGTTTTTAATCCTTATTTTTTAACTGAATTCCTAGATCTACTGTCTGTTAATTCAAGCTATGATGCCTGTGTTTTAATTTGTGATTGTAAAATACGTGTTTATAAACTGGCAGATATCAGAGCCAAAGAGTTTTTCGACTGCATTGCTTTTAAACAGCATGTAAACACACCAACTCACAAACATGGACACACCTTAGATTTAGTTATATAATATGGTCTGAATATCAATATCACCTCCATCATTGATCTGGCTCTGTCTGACCACCACTGTGTGTATTTTAACAGTTTTGATCATTCACCACAAAATATCATTAAGCGTACTATTAAGAAACGATACATTACCCTGAAGTAGCTACAACTCTTATAGCACATGTTGCATCATATGATAATCCTGTCCTACCATCATCCTGTGAAGATCTCATCATGAATTTCAACCAAAAAATGAAAACATAACTGAATACAGTTGCTCTTATTAAAACACAGAAAGTCACTACAAAACAGGTTGTTCCATGGAAAAATAATCGCACCATTGAACTCAAAAAACAAGCAGTTGAGCATAAATGGAGAAAAACAAAACTAGCTGTCCACAAAAATATTCTCACTGAAAAACCTGAAACCTGCAATGCAGCAATTAGGAAATTACAACAAGTTTACTTTTCAACCTGATAAACACCAACGTTGATAACTACGTTTTAGCACGGTTGACTCTCCTTTAAATCCTGCAGTCAGCCATATTTCTGAGATTCCATGTTCTAAATGCAAGAAGCTTGCTGGCTACTTCAGGGAGAAAATAATTAACATTAGGTCTGGTCTCTGAGAGCAAAACATGCACACCACACTTCCTTTTTACCCTGTGAAGATAAGTACGACCGCTTGACTGGGTTGATGCTAACACACTGAGAAGAGTACTAACAGAAGTGAAAACCTCCACATGTTTTTAATTTTGTTTCTGAAGACATCCTCAACATTGTAAACTATTCATTACAGCTTGCTGTCTTCCCCACTGATTTTAAAACTGCCTTAATCAAGCATCTTTTAAAGAAATAGAAGTTAGAATTTTTTATAGTCCAATTTCAAACCTCCTATTTTTAAGTAAAGTTTTTGAGAAAATGGTTTTCATTCAGCTAAATTATTATTATTTTTTTAAATGTGAAAACTAGAGATAAAAAAATTAGAAATGTTTCAGGCTTTGGCACAAATAAGAGCACAGAGACAGCCTTGCTTATAGTGAATGATATCAGAACAAACCTTGATGATAATGTTACGGTACCACTACCCTCAGCCTAGCTTATTTATACTTTTTCCATCTTATGTCTTTATTGGTTCCGGGAGTAGACAACAGATATTTGTATAAAAAGGAGAATAATAAAACAAAAAGGGCACCTGATGGAACACACAGTGAGATGGGGTCTACCTTCCATGCCGGTTCAGATTCCCTCAATGGGAATCATCATCCGGTTGAGAAGGGTCCATCCAACACTCAGCTCAGTATTTTCACTTTTTATGTGTGTATATATATGTATATATATATATGTATGTATGTATGTATGTATACATATATATATATATACATATACATATATATGTAATATTTCTTCTATTTTTTTTAAACACACAATTTCCCTTTGGGGATTAATAAAGTTATATCCATCCATCCATCTCTAAAGGTGACCTTCCAAGTGGTCAGTAATAGCAGGCGTGGGTTTTCCCCGGTGCAACAATTCCTTAGCGTCCAGCTGGCTTCTTCCAAACTAAAAGAATAAGAAAAAAACAAACAGCCTAGCCAAAACTCTGACGCTCCCAGAAGGTTCCCCGTTTTGTTCAGAAAACCTTCTTGCACCGTACTTTTGTTTTCTTTTCCCTTAGCAAACCCTCTACTACAGCCGGCCCACACACGCCATACACAGCTCTCATCAACCCCCAGTGCGTCATCAGCCCATTTTAACTCACTGCCTGCAATTGACGTCTATAGATGTCAATTGCGTCATGACGCAATGCGCAGCCGCTGAATAAATATTAGTCTTGTGATCCACTAGATGGCAGCAGCGCCCTTCTCCGTGACAACGCAAGGCGCTGACCATCCGGTGGACAGTATGAAATGGGGGGAGTGGAGAGAGAAAAGGGCACGGCGTACGTAGTCCAACAACTTGAATCTGCTTACAATTGACCTTTTTTTCGGTGGCAGTAGTTCGGTAGTGCGTGGCGACAGAGAAAGAGATGGCGATTGTAGAGCGGTGGAGACGAGTGCGCTGCGCTAGCACGTGTTTCACCGGAACGGGACCAAAATGTGCCAAAACCGTCTGGCAGTGAATGAGTTAAAAGCTTGAGCTAGCTGTGCCCCACCCCCACCAGTGAACGTTAAAGGTGCCAGTAATAACAAAACAGCAGATGGCAGCACATGTGAACGTGTAACAATAACTAACAGTTCTGGTGCTACTTGACCTCAGTGCTGCTCTTGAAAACCATCAAATTCTCTTAGACCTATTAAGTAAATGTGTTGGCCCATCTGAAACTGATTTAAACTGGTTTAACACATATCTCAATGAGGTAAACCAGTGGTTTCTCAATGGTATCTCAAGTTTTTTGTAACCATTAATGATCACTTCTCTGAGAGCCTGAGCTTATGTGTTGCGTTCCACAGGGATCAACATTAGGACCCTTACTTTTTTTCTTTTAATTATAAAAATATATACTTATATTTGTTACCCAAAGGCAGGGTCATCAGGAGACATGGAATCTTCTTCCACAGCTCTATATAGCCGTGTCTCCTGATGAGACTGAGCCAATTGGCTCACTTTTAAACTGTATTTTAGATGTTAAAGCCTTAATGTTTCAATACTTTCTATAGCTTAACCAGAAGATGGAAATATTTGTCTTCAGTTTTGATAGTTATATTAAATGTTCGTGGACTAAAACCCAAGCCAAGAGGCAAGAAATTTCTGTGTTTTACTTGATTTTGAATTTTCTTTTAAGCCACGTATCTGTTTTATCGCAAAAGCAGCATTTAATCATTTAAAGAACATTCCTAAAGTGAGGCCACTTCTGTCACTGAGCAGCACAGAGGCTAGACTACTGTAATACTTTCCTTTGTGGTCTGCAAAAGAGAAAATTAACCAGCAACAATTAATACAGAACTCAGCAGCACAAGCGCTGACAAAGACCAGAAGGAGAGTACACATTACATCAATTTTCAAATCTTTACTTTGGCTGCCTGTTATTTCTGTAATTGATTTTAAAATCCTTTTATTAGTTTTTAAGCCATCAGATGGTTTAGCTCCAGACTATGTCAGAGATGCTATTAGTTTATAAACAAGGAAGTCTTTTGAGATCCTCTGGCTCTTCTTTTTAAGCTGTTCCACAAAACAGAACCAAACATGTGGTGATGCTGCCTTTATGCTCCAAGATGCTGGAACAGCCTGCCAGATCATCTGAGAGGAGCCACAAATATTGATCCCTTATAAACTCAAGACCTATTTATTTAATCTGGTTTTTATGTGGTGTTCTTTGGTGTTATAATCTGAACATTTTATTTTGATTTCAATGTTTTAAATGTCTTATTTATATATTTCGTGCTTTTTTTAGCTGCTAGTTTTATTGCTTTTTAAATGATGTTATGTATCTTTAATGATTATCTTTTTATTAGTAAATTTCTTTATCATATACATTTTATTTGTCTCGGGTGTTGTCATTTCTTTTCGTATTTACACATAAGTCATTTTAACTGGACGTTTGATTACTTTGGCATGCCTTGGTTTCTGTAGCCTAATCTGTGTTTCTGTTTTCGATGTGTAACCATGTTTTTATTTTTTGCTTCATTTCTTCACAATCGCTGTAAAACACTTTGAATTGATGTGTCTTGTATGAAAGGTGCTATATAAATAAGGTTTGTTTGATTGATTGATTGATTGATTGATTGATTGATTGATTGATTGATTGATTGATTGACTGTGCAGCACTGACCAATAGTGGTGCAGGACTGAGGGACAGGTGAAAACAGCTGGTTACCAAGGTGATAATGAAGCTGTTATAAATTGAAATGAATCTGACTCTAATGGTATGTTTCCCAGAATAAATTTGTGCATTCTCTATTAAAAAAAATATATATATATATATGTTTCTTTGAATTATACTTATACAGAGAGGAAAATTGTTGCTTTTTTGGAAGAAAAATCATTAAAACTGTCAGCACAATTCAAAAGGTTCATGAACTAGATTTATGAGATGAGAAGAAGTGAAAGTGTCGAGGAAAAGTTGGAAGGAAGATTAAACTTTTATAACAGCATTAAGTGTTTCATCTTGGCTGTCTCTTCCATTCTGTGCAAATAAACAACATCTTTTTTCCACAAGAAACACATGGTCATTATTCGAAAAATGACTGAAGTTTATGGTGGGAGGACAACATGTTCTCGGCTATGGGAACAATTTCATTGCAGACGTTGCTCTGTTATTTTTTTCGACTTTGAAAGATAACATCATATGAAGCACAGAGATGGTGAAGAGCGGAGTTCTCGTGGTGAAATCTGATACTAAGAACTTTTATTTGATTTTGATTAATATTTTTGTTCCAAACAAAGGCATGGGACCTCACCTTTGATTATCAGTTGTTTTATCTCACATCTTGAAGAATAAAGATTTGTTGACGTGTGGAAAATGAAAAATCATCCAAGAAGACAATATTCTTAGGTCAGAATCGCAGATGGTCGGTGCCGTGCAGATTGAGACAGATTGGAAAAGCAAAAAAAAACCTTTCATCTTTAATGGTAAATTGTTGCAAGATTTAACTTTTTTTTTCTCTTCTTCTTCTGGGCTCATTAGAGATTGAAGAAGAAGCTCAAATTAAAGTTCTGTCAGCAATTTCCATCTCATTCCTCTGCTAACATTAAAAAAAGGGAAAAATAACTCTTCAGATGTTACAAGAGGAGATAAGAGATCTGGAAATTATCTCTGTTTCTGAGGATCTTTGCTAAAAGAGCTGAACTCGTTCCTACAAAAGAGAGCTAAAGACATTTTGCTTGAAGCTAAAGGACCAACTGCTTTTTAGTTTAATTTGTAAGTTGGCCTGCAGGAAACACGTGGTGTATCTTCATCTCCCAAATGGAAAGGTGACTACAGATCCAGTTTGGGGGGTGGGGAGGTTGAGCTGTCCTCCATCCGCCCCATCCCACCAGCTTCATAGCACGTTCTACTGTTGAGCAGATTGAGGAGTGAACTTAAAGATTTTACTTTGCCAGATTTGGTTCAGTGTTCTTCGGTCATGTCAGCAAATGCTGATGATGTGAATGTGTTTGTCTGTGGTCAGAAGGACACTGAAGAATTAAAAGGCCGTCTTGTGCAATATGATAAGTTTTTTCTCAGGTAAGAGTAAGGCATGTTCGGAAGGGGAATGGGTTTGGTGAATGCTCCTGGTTTTCCTGGGAATGTGGACTGGTAAAATCTACTGTATACATTTAGGGAGACAGGATTTACTGGGATGAAACTAGAAGGCGTCAGACTAGTAGGGACGTCTGTGACATTACAAACATTATGTCTTCTCATGAATATCATGATTGATTCTGGAAGATTTGGCAGTCACCATCTGTGCCATTGAGAGCTTTTGATGAAAATTATGCTCTAGCTAAACAGTGCCATCGAGCTTTTCCTTCCCTCTTGTTTAGTTCTGCTGTTTGCTGATGGCAGGAGGAGAATGGGCAGCTTCTTTCCCTAAAACTTCCAGTGTTGGGTGCTCTTGTGGGAAGAAGCAGCACTGTAACAGTTGTGTCAAAGTACTTAGAGAAAACTTCTTGGCTGCAGACAAGGAAATGGACTTAGGTTTTTGATTTAGAGCGTACCCCCAAAAGGGAGGTGGTGGGTTCTATTTAAGACTCCCATCCATCCATCCATCCATCCATTATCTATACCCGCTATGTCCTGTGCAGGGTCACGGGGGTCTGCTGGAGTCTATCC